>SNQJ01S0035685.1:65709-90603 GCA_010110895.2 Picea sitchensis
GATAATTTTTAATTGACAAAAGCTGTTGTTGCTTCGACGTTTCTAAAGACAATCGAACCGATGGTTTTTTGTTTCTTCTTGTTGGCTTGTAACCTGTTGTTCTCCTTTGCCAGCACTGTCACCCGTTCCTCTAACGATTTGATATTTGATTGCAATAGGGGAACGTTGGTGTAATAACGCTATAACCAAGCATTACATTGGGTGCATGGTGATTGATCGCATTTTGGCACCACAGGCGAGGGTTTGTTCAAGTTACCAGGGGTTTCTTTGTGCAACTTGATTCCTGAGTAATTAGGGTCATTTTTCAGGCATAGAGGTAAGTTAGAGACATAGTCATAGGGTTCCTTAGAGCAGAGGCCCTGAGAATAGGGATATTCTTCAGCTAGGAAATGTTCAATTTTGGAGTCCGAGTCCTTGCTCAGCACTATTGGCTTCTGATCAACGTTTTGCCTAGGCTTATTCCTCGCACATCTAGATAGCCATCATGCGTTTTTCTTCCCTTTACTGTTGACACCAGTATCACTTATACCTTTCTTCCTCACAGGCCTTTTGACGGCCTTAATATCATCCTTAGCACACAGGTTGGCCATTGCATCGGGTAGGTCCATGTCAGGGAAATCCGAGGGTTTGACAGGGGGTAGAAGGATGTGAAGTGGCATGGCTGGTCCAACCAATGTTTCAGTAACTACAACCTTGTCCACTTGGACAGACTTGGGAGTGGCAAAGCCATTCCTAGATAGGAAGGCTTGCCAACTATCACCACAAAGGCTCAAATGGTGGACGATAATAAGTTTGATTAAGGAGTGATGAAAAAGGCTGCTATCAGCCTTCTCGCACTTGAATCTTTTAGACATCTTGTAAAGACTATGCAAGAGATAATGCGGCATGTTCAAAGGGTAGCCTATAAAATTCATTAGTAACTGGAGATGATACAGAAAAACCAAACCATACCGACCTTTGTAGGTCACAAACTGTTTAAAAATTACCAAAAGATCGTGCCACCTGGGTTTGAGGGTAGTGATAGGCATACCTTTATCACAGGAAACAATCTTCCTTGATGTTAATAATAGAATCCATGGCACCTCGTCTACTTTGGAATTTTTAAACCACCTTTGGCCTGTAGTTGCTAGTCCTGTAGAAGAGCTTACGAATTTCTCACTTAGCTCGAGCTGTATGTCTCCCACCTTAGCCCTACATCTGTCAAAAGTAAGGGCGAACTGTCAGGCTACCGAGAGGTTAAAACCCTCAAACCTTTGAATAAACACAGGCCAACCACCATTTTCCAAATCCTTACGGGCATTGTCGAACAACAAGAGTATTTGGCTATCGTTCAGCTACATGCGCACCACAGGTGCCATAGACGGGAACACACAATGAGTCGGTGAACGGGCGAGGGTTTGAATAGGGTATTCGCAGGATCGAATAACTCACAGACCTCCCCAAAAACAATAGAGTTAACCCAGGATAGGGGGAAGACATTAATGACCGAATGTGCGAAGGTGGTGGATCTAGCTCAGCCCATGCAAAACAGTCATTTCCCACAGTACAACCGACGATGCATATATCGATTCAAATCACTATATGTTAAAAACCATGCCATTCAAATGATTGATGAAATTTATGGTAAGTCGACCAAACATTTGCGCAAGCAATAGTATTAGCATAGTTTTAAAACCAAAAAAATGATTCGAAATCAACACCAAGGGTTCGATCATATCAAATATGTGTTGTATGAAATGATTACACCAAGGGTTTAACCACAACGTCAATGATTTTTCATTAAACCAATGTGCCAAGGAGTTTGATCAAAGTACATTGAACCACCAATAAATAAATGATTGAATCACACCCATTAGAAAATCATCACAATCTCATAAAAATCGAAATCATATTAACAATTAAAGAATGCCAAATGAGTAAAGATCCTGGAGTCTTGCCAACTGTGAAACTATAATCAAATTGGAAATCCAATGAAAACACATAGACAAGAGTGACCATGATAATCCAGTGACGATTTTAATGTGAATTCAAGATTAAAGTTTTCACGCTTGCTGTCGTGAAAACAAGAATAAAGGCAGGTGTGAAAATGCGAAATAATATTGTCGTCTTATTCAAAGATTGCGATGAAAATCAGCTGTTTTAAAACACTGGTGTAGGGAGCTTATTAGAATAGGATAAAAATGCGAATTGGCTACCAATAGTAGGGAAAGGATCATCTAGGCAAGCATCATTCAATTTTCTCAAATCTACACAAATACTGATCCATCCTTGCTTATTTTCCTGTACCACCATGGGAATGATCCATTCTGACTCTTCTACAGGATCTATAACACCAACTTCTAGAATTTTTTCAATTTTTGTCTCCACCTTCTCTTTGTAAATTGGACTCAATCTGTATGGCCTCTGTCTGATAGGTCTTGCTTCTGGCTTCAATGGGATCTTCATCTCTCTTAGTTCTCCTACTAACCCCTTCATCTCTGAGAATTTTGTTGGGAATAAGTCATTGTACTTTCGCAATAATTCTGTGATCCTCTCTACTGTCCGATTATCCCAATAATGTCCAATACTGACCATTTTTGGGTTTTCTTTAGTTCCAGTGTTGACCTTCTTGATTTTTTATGGCACAGCATAATCTTATGAATCTATATTGGGACCTTATACTTCCCTTTCACCTTCTACTTATTGAATCTATATATTGCATGGATTATCTTCGATTGCTACTTTTGCTTCTGTGACGTGATAACAATGTAGCAATTGCTTAACTGTATGGTTGGCCTGCCTCTGAGATGCTGGAATTATTTCAAACTTTTGTTATTTAAATATTATATCCCTTACCACTTTCAAAGTTGTGTCAATCTTTGGACTTTCATTATGAGAGGAAAATGTAACTACAAAGTTCTATTGTATCTCTTCCCAGTTGGCAGTCTCTCTGCGTTGTTCTTGTTCTGTGTACTAGTTATTCATAATGCCTTCTAGTGTGTGAATAAAATAGTGTGGCCATTCTTCTGGTGGTACAAATATCCATTGAACTATTCACTTTTATACATGTTCTTGTGGTTTTCCAAATCCCTCATATTTCTCTTCATATATGTGCTCCAGCTCTGCGCCGAATCTGATGCACAGTAACCTTTTGCACCGAAACCAATTGTTAATATTTTCCTTGTGTGTACCCCACCATATTGCAGGTGTATATTTTAAATCAATATATAGTGTTGGTAATATCTTATTTCCCATAACCTCTACCTCATATTTCATAAAAAATTCTTCTAAATCATTCAATCCATAAAAAGTAGGAGGTTATCTTACCTCTATACCAACCCATATCGGTGCATGCATCATTCTAGCACACCTCATGGTAGATATTTTGTCTAGTTGTTGTTTCCATTTTTCTAGTCCTATGTCAGAGTCTGAAGCACAAGAACTAATACTCCTCCAACTGAGCATGCCATCCTTAGTTGGGTTGATATAATATTCTTCATGTGTGGTAGTTTTGTATAGTTGATTCACATCTTGTGTTAGGATATTATCTATAGGTTCCACATAGATACCTACTTCTGAAGGATCTAATGATGCAATAACTATGTATTCTCAATCTAATCCCAATAGTGATGGATATGTCCTAATCTAATCCCAATAGTGTTGGATATCGCAAAGTATTGTCTATTATGTCAATGAATTCAAATTCATCCATGGTGTGCACAACATTTATATCTACTGGAATCCCTAACAACCTTCCAATCGGCACCACTCTATGCTAATTTTCTAACTTCAAATAAATAGGTGAATGCCCCAATTGTGGTTCTCCCATAGCTTCCCAATTTTTCTTTGGAAAAACATTGACTTTGGATCCTAAGTCTAGTATAATATCCCCCATATTGAAATATCCTATGTTAGCATTCAATCTGCATTCCCTATTGGTTCTTCTCTTCTTTCGGACCTGATTTACCATTTTTACCCCTTCTTCCCCAGGATTACATTTTTCTAGTAAACTATGCAGTACATGTTAGGAATTTTTATCACTCAACAATTTGACACAAGCTCCCAAAAAGTTTCTTAAGTTACTTACTTGTTCTGAAGACTACTCTTGATTGGTTTGATCGAATAATGAAGGCATACCATAGACTGGTATCTCATCTATTGGCTTCATTCCTGAAGTGGATGCAATGTTTTCCTTCAATATTTCTTGTTTGGCTTCCTTGAATATCTCTTTATCTTTGTGTGCATCGAACTTATGCTTTGGAGATGTATTTTTCCTGACCCACTGATACTAGTATTAATCATTCTTGGCTGCATCTTCTCCTATCTTAGCTCCTCCATTCATCACTATGTTAATCTTCTTCCCATCGTATTCTATGTTTTCCACCCCAATCCATTGTACGCTCTGATTATTTTGGCTCCTTTTGTCCTATATCTTTATCAAAATTTTAGGGAAGTCCTCTGTTTCATGGTCTGTTGCATGATAGTACATACATGCCATAGGTGGGAGTGGTCAGTCTCTTGCATAGTGCCTTGGTTTCTGACATTTATGTCACACTACTAGTCCTCGACCTCCTCCAAATCCTCTTCCTCCATGACCTCCTTTGTTACCATGATTATCTCCGTACGGTGTTTTATACTGGGGTCCTTGATTATGTTGTGACTACAGGTTATTATATTGTTGTGGTGTTGTGCACTGCTATGCAATATTATACTATTGTTTCCCTTGGAACATATGTGTGTTATACTGTGGTTGTGTTGTAAATTGTTTCACGAGATTGTACTATGGTTGTTGTGTAGTTTTATATTGATGTTGTTGTGCATATTTTCCTGTTACATGTTCATCCTACACCCTATATGCATTGACAGTCCTTTCTTTCATCTACTCCAAGTTTCTATAGTTCTTGTATTCGTGTTCAACTAACTTACAAAAGTTACAAAATGTACTCTTTGGAACTGTCTGATATTTCTGCATCAAGGGATAATGATAGGGATCATGCCCATGTTTTTTGAAAATCTCACACCATGGTCCTCCTGAACCTAAGGGTTTGGCATATCCACTCCAATATACTGTGAAAATAATGGCCACTCATTCTTGTGATGGACTTTTGTCCTGCACATTGTACACCATACATCTTCTCTTTTATCCTTTCCTTTATTCTGATTTAAATGGAATGTTAAGTTCTTCATATCTTGCTTCAGCTCTTCCACAGCTGGATTTGTATTCTTGTATTCATTTTCTTCTAGTTGTAAGGCTCCTTGCATGTCCTCACCCTGGCTTTGGAATTTCTATTGTCTCAAGGGATACTTCAAGTGTGGAAAAAAGGGAATTAAATAAATAGATGTTTATGTTGTGTATCAGTAATTTACTTCAACTTACCTTTTAACCTCTTGAATTTTTTTTCCACTTCCCAAATTATTCTGGTTTATGCTTGATCTCTATCATTTCATTCATAAAATGGTCTTCTGAGCTAGGTTTCTAAAATTCATTGATTAGTTGCCTCTTCACATCTGCTACAGTTGTAGGTGTTCCTGTTGGATTTTTTATTGACAGACCCATGTACCAATCTAATGTGCGGTCTCTAAAAATGATTTCCAACTGCGCAACATTTGTATCCTCATCTATAATATGTTTTTTTCCCATATCTTCTCACAGATGAACAAATGGTTTTTTGGTTCATCTAACTTGTCACCTCAGAACTATGGTAACCTAATAGTTGGATCTTGTCCTTCCATTGTGAAATTTGTTGAACTGCCACCTCTGCATGGTGTAGATACTTAACTTATACTTGTTGAAATTTCACTTCTACCACTGTACCCACATCCTGTAAAAATTATTTTTCCACTAATCACTTTCTAGTTAACTACTTTTTCTTCTTCAATTGTGTTAGTCGCACATGGAGTTGTGGGTTCCACACTAATTCAGATCTAGAATGGAGAGCCTTCTTCTACGCTGGAACGATGACCTCTAGGTTTCCTCTCATATGTGGTGTGCAATACATCCTCAATCAGCCCCATGTCATGGATACCCTCTACCTCTTCCTCATCGTTGTCCAAGCCCTCTCACTTGGCTACATCCATATTCTTATTATTCATCCTGTACTGATAGGGTCATCCATTGTGCACCACACCTACATTCCTTATGATATCCCTAGTCTTTTCATCATCCATCATGATGGGGTCCATTTTCTCCTTCTTATATCTACTCTCCAGATCCTTCTCCATTTCTCATATCTTCCTTAGTGCTTCCCCCAACTCCCACATGCACGCAGAGTGACCTAGGTGTATGATTCCATGGTCATCATGCCTTTATCATATAATATTATCTTGATCGACGTGTAGAGTGAACTAATGTAACTCCCTCTGTGTCCCCTCAAGAAATCATATTCTACAGTAGTGTATGACTTCATTGTGTCTACTGCAAACTCAATGATAAACCCTGAAGTAATGTTATCTAACTAGAAATCCACTGTACGCATGAATTTGTTGTTAACTCTTTCTAGCTATCCGATTCCACTCTACTAGCCTAATCTGGTTAGTCGAATGGGTATCCTTCAATATTAAAAACCATTCCTATAATAAATGTGGAAAGAAACAAAAATATGCCTCATGCAAATCAGTAAACACATACCTCTGCAGGTACTGGTGCAGTATATACTTGGAACCCTTATTGTCTTTTTGCACAAATGCCAACTGCTTTGTCTCTAACCATCTTTCAATATCTTGCTTCATAGGATTCCATGGCCTAAACATCCCTTTCTACCACCACATTTTCTTCACCAAACCCCTTCCTAGATCTTCTTCTGAGTTCTATCCAGAAATGGAACCATTTGTTGGACTTATGAGTTGACCTAGGTTCTACCTTAGTTCTCCAACAAAACCCTTATCACCATCAACCCTTCCGGTTAACCAGAAGGCTACCCCGTGCACTAAGTGAACAATGTAGTCTCACCCAAGATAGTTTATAAGGGACTGCGAGACACAGGTGTTTGCAGTCATGGAATGGATTGGGGGGATGTTCTTTGTTACTTCTTATTCCTACCAACCATGCATTCTGCTATAACATCTATCAAATACATTCATTCATTCATTCATATGCATACTTGTTCTAGTGTGCATTGTAAATAAACCATCCATTCATCTATCTAACGATTCAATCATAACTGTAGAAATAGTAAAACATTAAAACACATTGCACACATAGCTTTATTGTGGTTCACCCCCCCCCCGGGGCTACGTCCACAAAGATCTTATGCTTCTTTCTTATTCATCAAAATAGCACTAAATGCATTACATAATAGAATAATGGAGAGTAGTGAGGAGGACCAGTGTCGCACCAAGCTCCATAGCTTGTGACCTGACCCTTAGCTGCATATCTAGATTGACTCCATCTGAGCTCCACAACTCTCAAAACAAACTTCAACTCCCAAAATGTTCTTTGTACCAAAACTAGACTCAGACTCAGATTCTCACTTAAGATTAGATTAGATTCGATCAGATCAGATCAGATGCCTCTACCTACCTCATACATCCCTTATTTATATTACAAAAATGGGTAAAAATACTTACATTACATACCAAAACCCTAAACATAACTTGGCTAGTTTTGTCCACAAAAATGTCTGTTCCAACAGGAGCTCATCAATAATCCTTTGATGAATAAAATTATTGGTATTACCACTATCAATCAATACCACAATCGGCCTATGTTTAATGTATCCCTTGATCTTCAATGTTTGCGGGGCCAAGATACCTGAGAGTGCATGAAGTGATATGACTAGTTCCAGTGAGTCCACAGGATTGACAACTGGATCTTCATCATAATCACTAGAAAAAGTCTCCTCTGGGTTCGAAGCTTCATATGATGGGGTGTATTCATAGGGGGAGGAAGTCGATGCATCAATCTCAAAGAATTTTTGTTCTCTACATTCATGCCCTATTGCATAATTTTCATCACAATAGTAGAAAAGTCCCTACCTGCGACGTTCCACCATTTCGGCTGGAGAGACCTTTTGGACCTTCAAAGTTTGTGTTGGAGTCGACGTGGCCCTTGGGTGAGGACGATTGGAAAATGGATCCTTTTTTGGCCATTGACCAAGTTTTGGAGAACCATGGTCACGTTTGACGATTTTTGGGACTTCGACGGGCTGGTCGAAGGAGGAGCATAAGGCGAAGCGGAGATCGCGAGATCTCGCCCACTTTTTAGGGCAGTTTTGGGTTTATTGTTTATGTAACGGTTATGGGGATGTCGGCCCATGGGTTTACCCATGTTTAGGGCCTTTTGTAATGTATAAATATAAAGTTAGGTGATGTAAGTAGGCAAACGTGCTAAGTGCAAATGATGTAGGAGGCTTGTGTGTGTAATCTGGCTAGTGAGCTAAGTGTGAATGCTTTGTGCATATTTTGTGTGTTGAGACCTTGTAGAGCTAAGTGCAAGTGATTGTAAGAAGCCTGTGTGAAAAATGTAGGAAGGATTTGTGCTATAACCTAGCTCGGGGAAGGAGGATCTGGAGAGGTGCGCGCAGATCTCTTGTCCTATGTGGAATGGGTTCTTGTGGCTCTATGCTTGTAGAAGATCGACATAAGACAATAAAGAAGAGAAGAGTTGGTGGATGTATCCCCACACTGTGGTGAACCATGTATATCATGTGTTGTGGTTTCTTTGTGCATTATAGTTGTTATGTTATTGATGTGATTTATGCTTAATGCAATGATATATGTTAGATGCATCTAATATAATAGTATCTTACTGCTTAGTAATGTGAATGAATGCTAGATCTGATCTATTTCTATATGCTAAGTGCTTTAATATATTAGATCTTTTGAATACTGCGTTGTTTTATAATTAGGGTTTCGTCCTACGATGTAAATGAGAGTTAAATATTGATGAATGTAAACTACTAAGTGCCTTGTTAAGTATTGTGATCATAGATCTATGTCACGGCTAGGTTGTAGACACTTGAGTCCCGCAACCACCCCTGCCTCTACCTCGGGTGAGACTTCATCTGCTTCGCAAGTGTTGCCAAAAGGGCTGGTAGTTAAGGTTTTGTTGGTGCGCAGTTAAAGCATTGAACCCCAGGTCTGCCCCTATGCCAATAGACTTCAAGGATGGTGCATGAAGGATGGTCTCTGCTTCCCTAGCTAATTGAAATGCCTGCAACTAGGTAGTAGGATGATGCATACTCACATGATCCTTGGTGGCTTCCTTTAAGCCATTGATAAAGCATTCAAGGTCAAATTCATCAAATAATCCCTCAATTTTGATACCCAACTGTTCAAATGTTGTGATGAAGTCTGATACTGATTTTGTTTGGCGTAACTTTTTGAGCTTGCTCAAAAAATTATATTCACGATCAAAACGAACACAAACTTCTTTGGTAAACATGCTGCAAGTGAGGTATTCGGGATAACACTTCTTATGCCACTACCACCATTTCCACCGTTCTTGATCTAGGTATAGAACCCCAACATGGATTTTGGTCTCATCATATCGGATATCATGGAGGATGAAGTACTGTTCCATTTGGACACCCACCACGTTGGGTTAGAACCATCAAATTTATGCATGTGAATTTTGGGCACCTTATTCGAAGAGTGTGTAGACCCCCAAGGGGAGTGGGATGACTGAGAATGTTCATGCTGGGAAGACTATGGGTTAGTTGGAACTAAAGAAAAGAAGAAAAGAAATATTTGTGCGTAGATATGTTGCTTTAGTGCTCAATATTCTACTTGACTGTGAAGATCTGTGCTAGGAAAGGAATCAAATTTGAAGAAAAGAGGTAAGATCTGAAAGCTCTGTGCTCTGAGAAAGGTAAGTGAAGTGAAAATTTTGTTTTGAAAGTATGGATTTAGGTTTTTTTGATAAATTTTTTCCTAGTCTGAAAACTAGGGCACAGATGGAAGAAAGAAGATTTGATATGAATAGATTTGATAGAAATAGTGAAAGATATGTTATTACTATGCATAGAAAGAATGTTTGGACTAACAAATGGATGCAACACCCTATAAATAATTTTTTACAGGTTAGTTACTGTGATCCCAGTGCACAGTACAGGAAAGGTTTGGGATCATTCAAAAGAAAGAGAGGATTAACTCTTTGTTATAGTTGCAGAATACCGGGACCTCTTGCTAAGAAATGCCCTAGTAGAGGTCCTAGTTGTCTTTGATGTAAATCTATGGACCATGAAGTTTTGGATTTCCCTAGTATGATCACGAAAGTTGAAAAGATGAACATGAGACAAGAAAACCATGAGACATGCCAAGAAACTAAGGATATGATGGAACCCCAGAAAGAATCAGAGACTGTATTATTACAGATGAAAGAAACACTGAGTGATCACAAAAACATCATCTTAGTAGAGATCTTAAAAGAGAAGGAGTGTATAGAAAAAAGAATAGGATACTTAGACATAGACTGTGTTCTGGATGAGGAAACACAGGTGAATATTATGACAAAAATAACTTGGGAAATTTTGGGAAAACCTGCTATGGTTCCTTCATTGGGAGGAATAGGATTGTTTAAAGGGAAGATGATAACCCTATGTGGAATACTTACTTAGATATCTATGAGTGCTCTTGGAACTTTGACAAAGGAAGAAAAACACCCCATTTTCTATTTTTCTAGCAAAAACTTGGATTGAGAAAGATCGGATATGAAGGAAACAAGAAAAGGAGGATATATAATAGAAAAAGAAAGAACTAAGGGATTTCATGGCTAGGAGAATAGCACACTTACTGGAAGAACAAGAGGACTAGTCGAAGCTACTGAGGACCAGATATCTGGACGTCAAAGATGAAAGAATACATGAAGACTTGAAACACCTATCTGTACAAGAGAGTAGTGCACCTACTTTAGAAAAAAGAAGAAGTATTAGTCTCGGAACCCTTGAACAACCCACAACAATGCGAAGTTACTATACCAAAAGGAGATAAGAACAAAAATGGAAAGAGGAACCCAATGACTCAAATCATAGGAAAGAAAGCCAGAAAGATCAATAAGAAGAAAGAAAAGTTAGATAAATTGCAGTAAGTTCCAGAGAGAACTTCACAGAAGGGAGGTTTGTAGCACTTGAACTTCGTCGGGATACCAGAACAACATAGATTGGCACTTCACCATGGAAAAGAAATATGACCATTGGAGGCATCTCAACTATTAGAACAATGCTCCATAACGGATCGAACCGCAATTATGGCCAAAAATATTTCCATTAGACCATTGGGACCACACCATAATGGATGGAATTTCATTGATTGAGGTGTTTTGACCCATTGGAGGAATCCGTTACGATGTTAGCTATTTATCCCGTCGACTGTTGCACCGAGAACACTTTTTCATGTCGGGTGACTTCAGTGCAGTAGAGAAATCTGTAAAAGAGATCCTCATAGACCTCGTGGCTGAGAAGGTCATGTCCACAGGAGTCCAAGCCTCATCGACAAGAGGAGTGAAAGCATCCTTGTCGACTACTCGTGGATCTGGACCATCCCGAGCTGCGACAAAGAAACAAACCAAGCATCGTGATGACTTATCGAATGAAAATATCATCCCATCCATCCTGCTCGACTATATCCCACCTATGGATGACATGGTTAGTCATGAAAGTGTCCTGAGGGACCTCGACTACACCTTGATTATTGCATACCTCTCGAAGGCGATAAGCGTAGTAGGACCATAGCTAGGACAGATTATGACGTTGAAGATCAGTGACTTCAACTTGGAATACCACAATAACTATGGCATGCTTTCCCCACATAAGTATTTAACCAAGACAAAGGGGAAGAAGTCAAAGATCATCGCCAAGTCGTGGACCATGGACATCGCAAGGTCCACCTTCCCGAACGTAATGAAGATATCCCACTTTGGAAGGAATCAGGAGGTTAATGCATGCGTTAAAATCCTATTGTCTTGACTCCATGGTGGTTATTTATGGTTGGACAGATGCATCATTGTAGATCTGGTGTTGATCCATCAAATCACTGGATTAAGTATGCAAGTACCAAACCCATAAGAAGTTTATCCAGGGAAGGGTGCAGATCGTGCCCTGGAGCAGAAAATTAAAGACACCTATGGCGATGTGGATAAGGGGAAGTGAGGCTACAAGGTAGCCTCCATCCAGAATGGCACAGTGCACCTAGCATGCCAGTTGATTGTTGATAATATAGTAAGGAATAACAAACCTATGCAGGTCACGGGGTTCGTTGTTGACCTCGCGGGAAAATGCATTGAAGGACTATAGATGAATTGGGAGAGTTACATCTTCAACTAGTTAGAATGAGACTGTCATGAAGCTCAAGACCAGGGCTATGAGTTTCATTTTATTTGGCTACTAATCCTCATCACCTTCATTTCCTAGGAGATGTCGAAAGGAGCGACCTTCCCTGAGATTGAGCCATCCGAACCACTAGCTGGGAAGTTCACCACCCTCTGGTATTCGAGTGACATGGAGAAACAATGGTAGTCAAATGCGGTGTTCCACACCTACTACCTATAGTTGAAGAGGGTTGTTGAGACTTTCCCTCGTATGACGTCAAACACCCTGCATAGGTTTAGACCAATGGCGAAGTTCCACACTGATAGGAATTTTATTTATATCACCGCGTGCGTAGACAAACATAAAGAAGAGCTCCAATATTATTATAAGCTCACAGAGGAGGACATGGAAGAAATAACTAAGGAATGATCTGTACAGTTCCTTATACCAGTCGACCAGGTAGAACTGTCCGACCCCAACCTCATTAAAAGTCCTATTGTTACTCGCGAAGAGTATGATGCACCCAGCAGTAGCAGAAGGAATAAGAAGGAAGAGGTACAGGAGTTGAACAATTCATCAGAAGAGACTACTTCAGACTCACCTTGAGGGGGAGGTGATGATTAAGTAGACAAAGGAGAAGAAGACAAGCAAAAGCAGGGCGAAGTAACACCACCTAGGGATCCTCTTGATGAAGTTGAGACATCCAAGAAAAGAAAGGTTTCCCCCATGAAACCTACATTGCGGAAAAGTCCAAAGCTAGTAAACCACAGATGCAGACTGTGCTCACGATGGATGACATAGATCTCATCATCAGTGATGTATCAGATACCTCGGAAGATATCTTACAGTGCAATGAAGCCAAGCAAGAAACCATGTATGATAGAATTGAAGCAGAGCTAAAAGGGGTACAACAAGCCCTCTACTCCAGCCGTGTAGTGTCTACTATGCCCCCGTCATCAGAAGGAATAGAGTTGGGGAATGATATTTCCCAGCTACGCCAAATAGAAGATGTGAGAAAAGCTTGCCTTCATCATGTCTAGGAAGAAAAAGAGAAGGACACAAAGGACCTGAAGCAAGCACAAGAGGAAGCCATAGAGCAATGTCGGGTTGCGCAACAAGAAAGAGATGACCTCCAAGCCCAGCTTGCAGAGGATAGAGTGCAAATCTGGTGGGAGAAAGAGTAGTTGCTCGTCGAGTAGAATGGATTTAAAGAATCATTCACTAGAGCACTTCTCTCTATGATGGGGTTAGGACAAATGGAAGAAGACCCAGTAGAAAGTCAAGTGGCGAAGCTTGCTGAATCCATTCAGTAGCTCCAACAGAGAGTAGCATAACTAGAGCTACAAGCAGTTCCAAGCACTCTACAGGAAGTACGATACCAAAGAGAAGCAAATTCCTGAAGCACAGTCCAGAGAATCAAGGCATTGGCCTTATAATGTAAACAACTCAGCAGTCAAAGTGCACAGACTTACGAGCGCCTTATAGAGGACCCTGAACTAAGGACATTGGAATCACATCTTCGAGAGGCCAAGCAGCAAGAAGCAACGGTGCAAGCACAATTGAATCCACTATCAACGATTGAGAGGATGAAATGATCCCAGGAACATCACACAATTCATAAACAAGTCCATGTTATCCACAGTAAAGTCATGGAAGTGACTCAGAAACTCCAGCCAGTGCAGGATGTAGCTTCCATACTTTTTGAGGAGATTGAAGGACAAGGTGCAGAACTAGAACAAGTGGTCACCACAGTACAACAACACTTGAAAGGACATGTGACAGAGAAGGTTATTCAAGAGTTCACCGAGCAGGAGGCTCTGGCGAAGAAACAAGTCGAGGCAGCTTGAGCCAAGCTCGAGTAATTTGAGGCAGAGTTACCCAGATCAGAGTGACTTGGGATGAGTCACAGGTGAGTGTTGTGGGAATGTTGACCCTTGAAAAAGTTTTGGATAATCTTGGTCATGTTTGACCATTTTTGGGACTTCGACAGGTTGGTCAAAGGCAGAGCGCAAGGAAAAGTGGAGATCGCAAGATCTTGCCCCATTTTTAGGGCAGTTTTGGGTTTAGGGTTTATGTAATGGGTATGGGAATGTCATACCATGGGTTTACCCATGTTTAGGCCATTTTGTAATGTATAAATAGAAATCTAGGCAATGTAAATAGGCAAACGTGCTAAGTGAAAATGATGTATGAGGCCTGTGTGTGTAATATGGCCAATGAGCTAAGTGTGAATGCTTTGTGCATACTCTGTGTGTTGAGACCTTGTAGAGCTAAGTGCAAGTGATTGTAAGAATCTTGTGTGCAGACTGTAGGAAGGCTTTATGTTGTAACCTAGCTCAGGGAAGGAGGATCTGGCTAGGTGCATGCAGATCTCCTGTCCTATGCGAAGTGAGTTCTTGTGGCTTTGTGTTTGTAGAAGATTGACAAAAGACAATAAATAAGAGAAGAGTTGTTGGATGTAGCCTCACACTGGGGTGAACCACGTATATCACGTGTTGTGGTTTCTTTGTGAATTATAGTTGTTATGTTATTGATGTGATTTATGCTTAGTGCAGTGATATATGTTACATGCACATGATATAATAGTAGCATAGTTCTTAGTAATGTGAATGAATGCTAGATATTATCTATTTCTATATGCATAGTGCTTGGATGTATTATATCTTATGAATTTTGTGCTCTTCTGTAATTAGGGTTTCGTCCTGCAATGTAAATGAGAGTTAAATATTGATGAATGTAAATTGCTAAGTGCCTTGTTAAGTATTTTGATCACAGATCTATGTCCCAGCTAGGTTGTAGACACTTGAGTCCTGCAACCACCCTTGACTCTACCTCGGGTGAGACTTCATCTTCTTTGCAGGTGTTTTCGAAAGGGCCGGTAGTTAGGGTTTTGTTGGTGTGTTGTTGAAGCATTGAACCCTGGGTCTTCCCCTAGGACAAAAACCTTCAAGGATGGTACATGAAGGATGGTCTCTAGTTCTCTGGCTAATTGAAATGCCTGCAACCAGGTATTAGGATGATGCATACTCACATGAGCCTTGATGGCTTCCTTTAAGCCATTGATAAAGCATTCAATACAAAATTCATCAAATAAGCCCTTAGTTCCAATAGCCAATTGTTCAAATGTTGTGATGAAGTCTGATACAGATTTTGTTTCACGCAACTTTGTGAGATTTCCCAAAAAATGAGATTCACGATCAAAATGAACACACACTTCTTTGGTGAACATGCTCCAAGTGCGGAATGCATGATAACACTTCTTATGCCACTACCAACATTTCCACCATTCTTGATCTAGGTATAGAACTCCAACATGAATTTTGGTCTCATCATCTCAGATATCATGGAGGATGAAGTACTGTTCCATTTGAGACACCCACCATGTTGGGTTAGAAACATCAAATTTATGCATGTCAATTTTGGGCACTTATTCCAATAGTGTGTAGACCCCCAAGGGGAGTGGGATGACTGAGAATGTTCATGCTAGGAAAACTATGGTTTAGTTGGAATGTGCTCAATATGATTACCCTTGAGGTCATGCAACAACTCTTTTAGTTGCTAGGATATTGATTCCTATAATATCGTGATGGTTTTCATCTCTTCTCTAGGGCTATTGTCCTATAGTCTAGGTCATCATGGCTATGGAAGTGGGTAGTCGGCATGGTGGAGGATTGGGCATCAGGTGAGGTGTTGGGACAGAAATCTGGGCCACAATATTTGACAGGCAATAGGTTGATCAGGGAAAAAAGAGGAATCCAATGGGATAGGTTTCAAATAAGGGTGTCTTGAAAAGGAGTGGGATCACAGAGAAAAAAAGGTTTAAAATTGAAGGGTAGCACTGTGATCAGAATGAAGAGAGGAATTCAATGGACTAGGTTACAAATAAGGGTGTTAACATGCCCCAGATGTTTTTTTACTCCTATGGATTTATACTCTGAGCTGAATAATACTGCAGTGATGCAATGGCCAAATTCTTAACATGAAGAAACATGTAGGAGTTTCGCAACCAGAATGCAATAGACACAATTGCATGACAATAGATCTTGTTTTTTCTATTGATTTTGTTGTCCCAAGGTTTAGGGTATTCAATGGTTATATAGACAAGGGTTTGACATGTGCTATATCTCTCTGATATATGTGTGAGGTCCAACAGTAGTACTCGGACCAATATCTCATGGCACCAACTAAAGAGGCTAGATCGTACCCTTAGTTGTACTACCTGACTTCCCAGGTACTAGAGAGTATCTTCTAGAGTGTTTTTTTCAGTGACACTATAACAGTCAAGAGGTCGATATGTGTATCTATGGAGGGCTTCAGAATTCCTTGGTCAATCCATATACAGGTTCTATCTAGTGCACCACCACTAGAAGGGGTACCAACATGGATTACAAGGGCGGCCAACATATGTGTACTTAAAAAACACTTGTATTTACTGTGTGTATGACTCCCCGATCGTGGTTTTATGCATGTAACGACAAATATTTGTAGCTTAAAGATGCCAGAATACATCTCTACCCTAAAAAAATTTACCCCACAAGTCATGCCCTGAAAGAGCTCTGATACCACTTCCAATATTCCAAATATAATATAAGATGCAGAACATAAATATTGAACAAGGAATAACATAACAACAATGATATATCCAAAACAATATCAAAATAATACCAAAATAACACCATAAGTAGAACCTTTATTAATGATAGAAATGTTCACTTTCCTCTTCAAGGGGGAAACCTCTAGTAGAGCATATCTCTATTACAATAATCTCCAACACAAACTTAACCCATGCCTCCTACACTTATTTATACTAATTCTACCTTCTAAGGAAACTTCTAGAGGAAGATATTTCTAAAAGCAGAAGCTTCTATTAGGTATTCTTACATTGACTTATTCGCATTTATATTTTAGGAATTATTAACTAATGTCAGCCTTTATTACATAGAAAACATATCCTACTAACTAATGACCCATGGAGAGGGGTTATGGCGTAGACCCCCTTCCCTTCTTGGGACTACACAACCTCTCGGTCTTGGATATTCAAACTCCTGAGTCAGATTGACTCTTCAGGCCTTCAAAAAACCCTGATCTTCTCAACACATACATAGGTCCCTTTTGTGTTACCCGCGGGGCCGAACTACCCATGCCTTCACTCTTTGATGCTCCCGGCAACACTCAATTTTGGGAGTACTAATTGCATGCTAAAAATTCCACTTAGGTGACTGTGGGATATGACCATGGGCCAACCCTTCACGAATTCAGACTTTGGAAATACCGCGAGCTCTACCTTCGGCTCTTCCCGAAGCACTCTTCTCCGAACTTCCGGATTTATGTCATGTGTCTCCTACACAACCAACAATTGTGATTACTTCGTGACTCCACGAGTTCACAACTTTACACTTATAAAACCTCCAAACTTTCCAAACTACAAAGTGTTGAAACACCTTACAACCAACCTCCACACGGTTCTCCTAGATCTGACGGTCTGGAATTGTTCACCTCCACCCAGAATGGATCTCGTTTGTGGAGTTTGTGAAACCTCAAAGGACTCTCCTCCTTGAATATTTCTCGTTGCTTTCCCTCTTGAGCTTATCTTCCTCGACTTCCCTTGTTCCTCAGAACACTCTCTTTGACACTTAGTCGAAATCTCAGCCTATGAACGCCTTGCAATAGGTTCCCTTCCACACTCAACTTCTTTGTGGATACTTCGCACACTTTGCAACTTTTCTCCAACTTCTTCTCTACGACTAAAGTCACACTACTCCTCCTGAGCTTACCAGTCTAAAACTATGTCACACACTCCTTGCATACATCTATGCACTGCTTGCATACATAAGTTCCACGCTATCTCTTCTGACCTTACGAGTCAAAACAGACTCATCAGCGCACTCCTTTTGAGCACTATGCACTCCTTGCACTCACTTGTAGAAGAGAAACCATTGAAACTTATTTAAAATATCACAAATTCATACATTCAACCATGTAAATGCATGCATAGATATAAGAACAAGAAATAATAGAGAACAAAATAGAAATTATACCATTAACTCATTCAGATAGATGCATCGACAACATACATTTGAGACAATGTTCCTCTGTTAAATTCATTCAACTAGAAATTACATACATTCATGCATTGCTTCTCGGTAGCTCTCAACTCTCTGCTACACTGAAGATGGCACTTGATAACTAGAGTGCCAACAACCTCTACTGGGAAACAATACAAAGCTTTATACAAGAGGTGTTCTTTGATCTCTTCCTTTCAACTACTCTATGTTTTCCTGTCGAAATAAAAGCTTTCAACTACTTAACATTTATTACAATAAATATTTGAGTCGGACAGATAAGAATGAAATCTCTAGATTCCCCCATCGATCTTATGCGATGGCTCAGCCTCCGATCATTAAATAAGTTCATAACTCAAAATCTTTTTCAGATATTTCATTAACACACCAACTTTGGAATTCAAAATATTTCAAAATATGTGCTAGTTCACCTAGTTGTCNAGGTTCCCTTCCACACTCAACTTCTTTGTGGATACTTCGCACACTTTGCAACTTTTCTCCAACTTCTTCTCTACGACTAAAGTCACACTACTCCTCCTGAGCTTACCAGTCTAAAACTATGTCACACACTCCTTGCATACATCTATGCACTGCTTGCATACATAAGTTCCACGCTATCTCTTCTGACCTTACGAGTCAAAACAGACTCATCAGCGCACTCCTTTTGAGCACTATGCACTCCTTGCACTCACTTGTAGAAGAGAAACCATTGAAACTTATTTAAAATATCACAAATTCATACATTCAACCATGTAAATGCATGCATAGATATAAGAACAAGAAATAATAGAGAACAAAATAGAAATTATACCATTAACTCATTCAGATAGATGCATCGACAACATACATTTGAGACAATGTTCCTCTGTTAAATTCATTCAACTAGAAATTACATACATTCATGCATTGCTTCTCGGTAGCTCTCAACTCTCTGCTACACTGAAGATGGCACTTGATAACTAGAGTGCCAACAACCTCTACTGGGAAACAATACAAAGCTTTATACAAGAGGTGTTCTTTGATCTCTTCCTTTCAACTACTCTATGTTTTCCTGTCGAAATAAAAGCTTTCAACTACTTAACATTTATTACAATAAATATTTGAGTCGGACAGATAAGAATGAAATCTCTAGATTCCCCCATCGATCTTATGCGATGGCTCAGCCTCCGATCATTAAATAAGTTCATAACTCAAAATCTTTTTCAGATATTTCATTAACACACCAACTTTGGAATTCAAAATATTTCAAAATATGTGCTAGTTCACCTAGTTGTCTTCCACTTGTGCTTTGTTGGTAATGCTCCTGCATCATACTCCTCTGGCTAAAAAATTCATGGACTCATGTCCATGAGCTCCTGCACCAACTTTCCATGCTCCTAGATGTCTTCTTTACCAACCCAACCAATGTCTTCTACTGGTTGTCCTTTCCACTTTACCAAATACTCAAAATATGTTTTCCTTCTGGTCATCTTACCAATTCGTTGATCTATGATCTTCTCCATCTGCGGCTTCTCTGTTACAGGCATTTGTTTCTCCCACTGGATCTTATTTTGATATTTGGATCCTCCGTCTCCACCTTCCTTGTATGGATACAGGTATGCAATGTTAAATATGGGTGATGTACCCACATCTTTTGGCAGCTCTATCTCATAATAATTTTCACCAAATATCCTTAGGATTTTGCACAGTCCTATATTTTTCAACTTCAACTTATTATATGTTCCCCTCGGAAACCTCTCCTTCCTAATATGTGCTAGAACTTGATCTCCAACTTCAAATTCAAGCTTCCTCATGTCTTGATCATCTCTGTGCTTGTATTTAGTGCTACTTTTCTTTAACTTCTCCATGATTTGATTATGAAGTTCCTACATTTCTGAAGCAAAGTCTTCGGCTCTAGTGCTCCTAAATTCACTCTGCTTTAGATCTCTCAACTTCGACACTCCTATTGGATTCATTCTATACATTATCTAAAATGGACACTTCCTAGTGCTTCTGTTCACTGATTCATTGTATGCAAACTCTATTTGTGCCAGAATCTGATCCCATTGATTGTGGTGTTCAGTGACCAAACTCCTCAGCAAATCCCCTAGACTTTGAATCACCACTTCAATTTGTCCATTGGTTTGTGGGTGATATGTAGAACTAAAATATAGCTCTTTCCCCAACTTCTTCCACAACATTCTCCAAAAATTACCAACAAATTTGGTATCCTTGTCTGAAACTATGCTCTTGGGAAATCCATGGAGTCTCACAACTTCTTGAAAAACAAATTAGCAACATGTGTTTCATCAATGGTATTTTGGCATGGGATAAAGTGTGCCATCTTTGAAAATCTGTCGACTACCAAAAATATGGAATCACTTCCTCTTTTTGTTCTTGAAATCCCAACATGAAGTCTATGTTTATCGCATCCCAAGGACTCTATGGAAAAGGAAATGGCTGATACAACCCAGTGTTTTTCTTATTCCCCTTGGCATACTAAAAAATATTACACTTGTTCACAAACCTCTTCACCTCTACTCTCATATCTGACCAATAATATGAACCGTTCAACTGAGCAAATGTTTTTCCATGGCCGAAATGTCCATCTAGACCTCCACAATTCTTTTCCTTTAGCAAATTCTCCCTCATCGAACACTTTGGTATGAACAACTGAAATCCTTTGAACAACAATCCATCCTAAATAAGATATTCATCCCACTGGCTGCTGTCTCTGAGTACAATATTTTCACATGCTTCATATTCCTCCCCGAAATCGCAAAACCCAAATATATGAGTTATGTCTTCATGAAAGAGGAATTTTTAAGATTAATAAACATCTTCTCTTGTTGCAACCTCCTCATTACCAATGTTAAATGCCTCAAGTTCTCCTCTTTAGTCTTGATAAAGACCAGTATATCATCCAGATATACAATCACGAACTTGCCAATTAAATCTTTCAACACTTCATTTATTAGCCTCATAAAAGTAATCGGGGCGTTTGTTAAGCCAAATGGCATAACACGCCATTCATACAACCCCTCATTTGTCTTGAATGTTGTTTTCCACTCATCACCTTCTCTCATCCTTATCTGGTGATATCCACTTTTCAAATATATCTTTGAAAAATAGTTCTCTCCACTCAAACAATCCATCAAATCATCCATCCTTGGCAATGGAAATCTGTATCTGATGGTGATCTTGTTTGTGGCTCTTGATTTTGTATAGATTCTCCATCTTCCATCCTTCTTCGGACTAACTACAGTTGGTACTGCACATTGACTCAAGATTTCTCTAACCAATCCTTTGTCTAACAGATCATGAACCTGTCTTTTCACCTCCTCATTATTTTGAGGTGTCAACGTTTATTTTTCTTTTCTCGGTAGGATTTCTCCTGGTATCAAATCAATGTGATGGCTGATACTTCTGATAGGTGGTAATGATCTTGGCAACTCATCCACTACTATGTTAGAAAAATTCTCTAACATTTCCTAAATTTCCTCAGGAAAATATTCCATTGAATTACTAGTAAGGATAACCCTCGGCTTCATCACGACATCGAACTGCATCTCTTATTCCTTCTTAACTTCATTTAGGATTTTCTTCCCACTTGTGAGAAGTATGCTTGTGTTGGCTTCATCCTTCACTTTCTTTTCTTCAATTGGTAGTAACATGTGTGTCCTACCATTTTTCTCTAAAGTATAGGTGTTTCTTCTCCCATCATGAATGAAATTCCTGTCATAATTCCATGGTATTCCCAAGAAAATATGACTTACATCCATGGGAATCACATCACACGGGATTTCATCTCTATATCCTCCTATCTTAAATTCAGCAAGGCATTGTTTAGTTATTGTTACCTAGTGACCTTTCTGCAACCATGAGACTTTATATGGCATCGAGTGTAGAGTCCTCTCTAGCTCCAACTTCTCCACCATCTTTTTGGATACTAATTTATCAGTGCTCCCACTGTCAATTATTACCTTGCAAACTCTATCCTTCATTTTGCAGGCTGTCTTGAACAAACTGTTCCTCTATGAAAGCATTCCAATTTTTGGCTCTGGATTTAAAAAAACTTTCTTCATCATCAAATATGTCCCATCCTATGCACCTTCTGCCTAAACATCTTGCTTTTGCGCTTACGAAATGTGAGCTTCAACTCCTTCTTTCTTCCTCTCGGGACAATCCCAAGACATGTTCCTTGTTTTCCCATAGGCATGACATCTTACTTCTCCTCCTCTGCCTCTTCCTCTTCCTCTAGGAACAGAGTTTCTACAACCACCCTGCCTTCCTCAGGAACTTACCCCTCTCTCAGAGTGACTATGTGGTTTATCTGCTTCACCTTTGGGATTCTGTGCCTTGTCCTAGGAAACCCCTTTGCCTTTGTTCAAGCTTCTACCTCTATTCTTCTGACTCTGCTTCCTAGTCAATTTTTCCTCTGATTTCAGTGCAATCCTCTACTTTTGTGATTATTTCCATGATGATTTCTTCCTGGATATCATATCTCAGGCCGTTGATGTATCTTGCAACTTTCGCTTCGTCTCTCTCTCTCTCTCTATCCATCCCTGATGTTCAATCTGTAGAACTCCTTTGTGTACTCCTTCACAGTCATCCTTTTCTGTCTCAGGTTCTTCATCCTCCTTAATAGATTTATCTGGTAATATTCGGGTATGAATTTCTCCTTTAGCTTGGATACCATTCTATCCCAACTCTTAATCTTTTTTTTCCTTTGCTCCTCCTGTCGGCCTGCAGTTCATCCCACCATAGTGTTGCATGTCCTTTCAACCTAGTGACGACATGTCTCACCTTTTTCTCCTCCTCGACATATTCATAGTTGAAATACTTGTCCATTGCTTGTATCTAATAAAGAAATTCTTCAGTGTCTAAATTACCTTCATACATTGGGATGTCAATTTTTGCTTTGGCTCCCAACTTGACAATCGCTTTCACTAAGCATTCTTCTACGGCATCCTCAGCTACCGCTTCTTCAACTTCCACTTCTTCATTCTCTGCATCGTTGATGTCTCCAGCATCAGGTTCTCTCCTTTTTGTTATTTCCATGGAATCCATCCTTTCACGTAGTTCTCTCATCTCCCTCTCCATAGCTTTGTTTTCTACGGGAGGCTCAGTACATCTTCTAAGCGACATTGTGTTGTTGTATCTGATAACTCTAGTCGATATCAACCTACTTCTCTTTATACAAAAATCAATTTTGTATCTGCTCTGATACCACTCCTGGTGAAGACCCTTTTCCCTTCTTGGGACTATGTGACCTCCCAGTCTTGGATCTTCAAACTCCTAATTCGGATTGACTCTTTGGGCTTTCAACAGACCCCGATCTTCTCAACACACATGCAGGTCCCTTTTTTGTTACCCACAGGGTCAAACTACCCATGCCTTCACTCTTCGACACTCCCAGCAACACTCAATTTCAGGAGTACTAACTCCACGCTAAAGCTTCCAATTAGGTGACCATGGGCCAACCCTTAGCAAATTCGATCTTCAAAAATACCATGAGCTCTACCTTCAGATCTTCCCAAAGCGCTCTTCTCCTAACTTCTGGATTTATGTCGTGTGTCTCCTACACAACCAATGGTTGCGATTACTTCTCAACTCTGCGAGTTCACGACTTTGCACTTAAAACACCTCTAGAATTCCCAAAGTATGAAGTGTCAAAACACCTTATGAAAAACCTCCACACAATTCTCCTAGATCTGACGATCTGAAATTGTTCACCTCCCTCCAGAACGGATCTCGTTCATGGATTTTGTGAAACCTCAAAGGACTCTCCTCCTTGAAGATTTATTGTTTCTCTCCCTCTTGAGATTATCTTCCTCGGATTCCCTTGTTCCTCAGAACACTCTCTTCGACACTTAGTCAAAATCTCAACCCATGCACGCCTTGCAATAGGTTCCCTTCCACACTCAACTTCTTCGTGGATACCTCGCATGCTTTGTGATTGTTGTCCAACTTCTTCTTTGCAACTAAAGTCACACAAATCCTCCTGATCTTACGAGTCTGAAACTTTTTCATGCACTCCTTGCAGACGTCTATGCACTCCTTGCATACATAATTTCCATGCTATCTCTTATAATATTACGAGTCAAAACAAACTCTGTCAATGCACTCCTTGTAGACACTATGCACTCCTTTCACTCACTCATAGAAGAGAAACCATCGAAACTTATTTAAAATCTCACAGATTCATACATTCAACCATGTAAATGCATGCATAGATACAAGAATAAGAAATAACAGAAAATAAAACAAAATTTATACCAACTCATTCAGATAGACGCATCGACAACATACATTTGAGACAATGTCCCTCTTCTATATTCATTCAACTAGAAATTACATACATTCATGCGCTGCTTCTCGGTAGCTCTCAACTCTCTGCTACAATGGTGATGTCTCTTGATAACTAGAGTGCCAACAACCTCTATTGGGAAACGATACAAAGATTTATAAAAGAGGTTCTCTTCGATTTCTTCCCTCCAACTACTCTATGCTATCCTATCGAAATAAAATCTTTCAACTACTTAACATTTATTACAATAAATATTTTAGTCAGAAAGATAAGAGCGAAAGCTCTAGATCTGTAATGCAATCCTTCTTATTAAAGAAAA
>SNQJ01S0035686.1:23399-33546 GCA_010110895.2 Picea sitchensis
CTGTTGAGTTATCTTTTACTCCTTTATCCTTTTCCTTTCTTAAGTCAACTTAAAAATATAACTTTTAACTTCTTGACCTTTCCCCCCCTCAGTGTGAGACTATGACCTAGTGTGGGTGCCCATGCCACTGAGTCTCCTCATCACCTCTCTAAGAGGTGGGGGACATTATAGCCATGCCATGCCTTACCTTGACTTTCCATGACTTTCATTTACATGGCATGTCATGCCTTTCCTTACCATGCCATGCCTTTCCTTTCCTTTCCTTGCCTTTTCTTTCCTTTGTTGCCTAGCCTTTCCTTTTCTTTTCTTTTCCTTGCGCTTCCATACCCATGCATTGCCTTGCCATGTAATGCCTTGCCTTTCCATGCCATGCCATGCCTTTCCATGACATGACAAGCCATGCCATGTCATTCCTTGCCTTGAATTTCCATGCCATGCCTTACCTTGCCATGCTTGACTTTCCATGCCATGCCATGCCTTGTCATTCTATGCCATGTCATGCCATGCCATGCCTTTCCATGCCATGTCATGACATTTCTTGCCTTGAATTTCCATGACATGCCTTGCAATTCCATACCATGACATGCCAAGCCTTGCCTTTAATGCTATTTCTTTCCTTGCCTTTCCATTTCATGCCTTTCCTTGTCATGTCATGCCTTGCCTTGCCATTCCATGCCTTGTCTTTCCATGCCTTACCTTGCCTTTCCATGCCTTACCCTTCCTTGCCATGTCATGCCATGTCATTCCATGCCTTTCCTTTCCTTTATATTGCATTCCTTTCCTTTCCATGCCATGCCTTTCTATTCCATTCAATGCCTTGCATTACATTTCCTTTCCATGCCATGCCATGACATGCCTTGTATTTCCTTGCCTTTCCTTACCATTCCTTGCCATGCATTGACATGGCATGCCTTTCCTAGACTTTTAATGTCATGCCTTGCCTTGCTTTGCCTTTCCATGCCATGTCTTGCCTCGTCATGACATGTCATGCCTTACCTTGCCATGCAATGTCTTTCCATGTCTGGCATTTCCATGTCATGCCTTTCCATGCCACGCCATGCATTTCCATGTCTTTCCTTGCCTCACCATGCCATGCCAGTGCTTGTCCTTTCCTTTCCATTCCATGACCATCCTCGCCTTGCCATACCATGCCATGCCATGCATTACATTGCCATGCTTGTCCTTTCCTTTCCATTCCATGACCATCCTCGCCTTGCCATACCATGCCATGTATTTCCTTTCCTTGACATGCCATGACATGCCTTGCCTTGCCTTGCCATGCCATGTCATCTCTTTCCTTTACTTTCCATGCATGTCATGCCTTGTTATTCCTTGCATTTCCATGCCATGCATTCCTTTCCTTTCCATGCCTTTCATTTCCTTTCCATGGCATGTCATGCCTATCCTTGCCTTTCTATTCCATGCCATGTCTTACCTTGCCTCGCCTTATCTTTCCATGACATGTCATGCCATGCCTTGCCTTTTCTTTTTATTCCACGCCTTTCCTTGCCTTTCCATTCCATGCCTTTACATGTATTTCCTTTCCATGTGATGCCATGTCTATCCTTACAAGGTGTTAAATTGTCAAACATATGTAATAAGCACTAAGAAAAACCCTAGTTTCGGAGATCCTCCAACAAACACTTTTTTGGGAAATGGAATGGAAGCGAAGGGACCCCACTAGCTGAAACTTGGTTCCCTAAATCCAATGCAACCAACGGTTTGTCCATCCAAGTCCCAGGTATATTTTTATTGTGAGTTGCAACTCACCTCCTTAAGTCATTCAGGGACATGTTGGCAATTTGGTTCGGGGGCATAAAATCAAATCTGAGTAGCATAATGGAGTTTCATAAGCTACTGCATGTTTTTTTGGCCAAATCCCATGCAACCAAACTACCCACAATCGCCCAGCACAATGTTATTGAAAATGGAATCCTTGTTTAGAAATTGCAGTATGCCTCATTGAGCGAAACCCTAGTTTTGGAGATCCTCCAACAAAAACTTTTCCAGCCAATGAAATGATAGCAGAGGAGACACACTATTTAAAACCCAATTCCTTGGATCCAATGTAACTGACAATTTTTCCATACAATGCCCACTTAGAGATTTATTATGAGATGCAACTCACCTTCTCAAGCCATTCAGGGACATGTTGGTAATTTGGTCCGGGGACATAAAAGCCAAACCAAGCATCAAACAGAGTTTCGTAAGATCACACATGTTTATTTTTCCAAGGCCCACATGACTATGCTACCCACAATATCTCGGCACAGTGTTCTTGAAATTCAACCTCTTGTTCAAAAATTGCATTGTGCCTCATTAAGAAAAACTCAAGCCATTCAGGGACATGTTGGTAATTTGGTTCGGGGACATAAAATCCAAACCAAGCATCAAACAGAGTTTCGTAAGATCACACATGTTTATTTTTCCAAGGCCCACATGACTATGCTACCCACAATATCTCGGCACAGTGTTCTTGAAATTCAACCTCTTGTTCAAAAATTGCATTGTGCCTCATTAAGAAAAACCCTAGTTCTGGAGATCCTCCAACAAATGCTTTTACGGGAAATGAAATGATAGTGGAGGAGCCCCACTAATTGAAACTCGGTGCCCTAGATCCAATGTAATCGACGTTTCATCTATCCAAGTCTTGATTGGATTTTTGTCGTGAGTTGCAACTCACCTCCTCAAGCCATTCAGGGGCATGTTGGCAATTTGGTCTGGGGGCATAAAATTCAAACCGAGCAACATAACTAAGTTTCGTAAGCTCCCACTTTTATGTTTTTCCAAGTCCCACGTGACCATGTTACCCACAATATCCAGGCGCAATGTTCTTGAAAATTAACCTCTTGTTAAGAAATTTCACTATGCCTCATTGATCCAAACCCTAGTTCCATAGATCCTCCAACAAACACTTTTCTAGGAAACACAATGACATCGGAGCAGCCCCACTAGCTGAAAATTGATGCCCCAAATACAATGCAACTAACGATTCATTTATCCAAGGCCCAATTAGAGATTTATCATGAGTTGCAACTTACATCCTCAAGGCACTCAAGGACATGTTGGAAATTTGGTTTGGGGGAATAAAGTCCAAATTGAGCAGCATAACGAAGTTTTGTAACCTCCCAAATGTCTGTTTGGACAAGGCCCACGCGACCATGCTTCCCAAAATCTCCCGAAACAATGTTATTGAAAATCGACCTCTTGTTCAGAAATTGTAGTGTGCCTCATTGAGAAAAAATGTTAGTTCTGGATATCCTTGAACAAACACTTTTCTAGGAAATAGAATGATAGCAGAGGAGCCCCACTAGCTAAAACTCAATTCCCTGGATCCAATTCAAGGACATGTTGGCAATTTGGTCCAGGGGCATAAAATCCAAACCAAGCAGCATAACAAAGTTTTGTAAGATCTCACATGTATTTTTATCCAAGGCCCATGTGACCACTCTACCCACAATCTCCCAACATAGTGTTCTTGAAAAGCGACCTATTGTTCAGAAATTGCAGTGTGCCTCATTGACCAAAACCCTGGTTTCGAAGATCCTCCAAAAAATGTTTTTCTGGGAAACAAAATGACAGCGGAGGAGCCCCACTAGCTGAAACCCAATGCCCCAGATTCAATGCAATCAATGGTTCGTCAATCCAAGTCTCGGTTAGAGTTTTATCATGATTTGCAACTCACCTC
Organism: Picea sitchensis; assembly: GCA_010110895.2. Lineage (NCBI taxonomy): Eukaryota > Viridiplantae > Streptophyta > Pinopsida > Pinales > Pinaceae > Picea > Picea sitchensis. The sequence continues at coordinate 27,088 of SNQJ01S0035686.1, forward strand.
CTCAATCCATTCAGGGACAAGTTAGTAATTTGGTCCTGGGGCATAAAATCCAAATCAAGCAGCATAACGAAGTTTCGTAATCTCTCACACATTTTTTTGGCCAAGGCCCACGCGACCACACTACCCACAATCAACCAACACATTGTTCTTGAAAATTGACCTCTTGTTCAGAAATTGCATTGTGCCTCACTAATCAAAACCCTAGTTCTGAAGATCCCCCAACAAACCTTTTTTTGGGAAACGAAATGATAGCGAAGGAGATCCACTAGATGAAACTTGATGCCCCAGATCCAATGCAACCGATGGTTCATCCAACTGAGGCTCAATTAGATTTTTATCGTGAGTTGAAACTCACCTCCTTAAGTCATTCAGGGACATGTTGGCAATTTGGTCTAGGGGCATAAAACCCAAACTGAGTAGCATAACAGAGTTTTGTAAGCTCCTGCATGTTTGTTTGGCCAAGAACCATGTGACCACGCTAGCCAAATCGCCCGACACAGTGTTCTTGAAAATCAACCTCTTGTAAAGAAATTGCATTGTGCCTCACTGAGTAAAACCCTAGTTCTGAAGATCCTCCAACAAGCACTTTTCTGGGCAACAGAATGACAGCAGAGGAGCACCACTAGATGAAACCCGGTGTCCTAGATCCAATGCAACCGATTGTTCATCCATATGAGGCCCGGTTAGAGTTTTATCACGAGTTTCAACTCACCTCCTCAAGCCATTTAAGTACATGTTTGCAATAGACCTAGACCCAAACGATGACCATGACATAGACCTAGACCTAAACCTAAACCATGACCTAGACCTACACCATTACCATGACCTAGACCATAGACATAAACCATGACCGTGACATAGATCTAGACCTAAACCTAAACCATGACCTATACCTAGATCAATACCTATACCTACAACATTACCATGACATAGACCATGACCTAGACCATGGTGAGACAAGGAATGACAAGGCAAGTCATGGAAAGGAAATGTCTAGGTATAGGTCTAGGTATGGAAATGCAAGGCAAGACAATGCAAGGGAAAGGAAAGGAAGAAATGACAAGGCTAAGCAAGGCTAGACATGGCAAGGTAAGGCAAGGCAAGGTCTAGGTCTAGGTCTAGGTCTACATGTTATATCTTGTTATAAAAGTTATTGAGTTGAAAGATTAGTTTTTATTTCTTTGATTTTAAATGAGGCCTTGAAGTTAAGTTCTTTTTCATGCAATCCAAAATAAATTATGGATCAGTAGTATAATGAGACTACACCATAAGGATGGAATATAAACCTATTTAGTGACATCCTTTTCTATGTAAATCATATTAATTATGATAATCCATGTTTCATAACAATGAAGATACCTAAGATATAGGAATAAAGAGAGCTTATGTAATGACATTGAAATTCTCATGCAAGTATTTTGATCTAAGATAGATGGGATAACAAGTTGTAGAATTACTTGCTTAATGAATCCTTTGATTTTAATTTTTAGGTATTAAACTTGTTCCTTTAGTACGATCATTATTTTTTTAAGCAAAATAAAAAAAGATATGATACACGAATGCCATTATTTTTTTATTAAATTAACTTGAAAACAAATTTAATAGAACTTAATTGACTTTGGAAATAATTTAATGGTGTTTATGATTATAGAGACAAATTTCTTGTGGCCGACTCAAAGGAAAAGAAATTCTTTATAACAATGAAAAGAACTATATTTTTACAAACAATTAGTTTTATGAATATCATAATGAAAGTACATTTTATATTAATTGTGGTTAGGCAAGGCAGTACAAGGCAAGGCAAGGGAAGGCAAAGCAAGGCAAGGCAAGGCAACGCAGCGCAAGGCATGGAATGGCATGGCATGGCATGGCATGGCAAGGCAAGGCATGGCATGGCATGGCATGGCATGGCATGGCAAGGAAAGGAAATGAAAGGCATGGCATGGCATGGCATGGCATGGCATGTCATCAAAAGGCATAGCATGGCATGGAAAGGCAAGGCAAGAAANTCCATTCCATGACCGTCCTCGCCTTTCCATACCATGCCATGTATTTTCTTTCCTTGACATGCCATGACATGCCTTGCCTTGCCTTTCCATGCCATGTCATGCCATGTCATTTCTTTCCTTTCCTTGCCATGCATGTCATGCCTTGTTATTCCTTGAATTTCCATGCCATGCATTCCTTTCCTTTCCATGGCATGTCATGCCTTGCCTTGTCATGTCATGCCTATCCTTGCCTCTCTATTCCATGCCATGACTTACCTTGCCTCGCCTTATCTTTCCATGACATGTCATGCCATGCCTTGCCTTTTCTTTTCATTCCACGCCTTTCCTTGCCTTTCCACGCCATGCCTTTACATGTATTTCCTTTCCATGTGATGACATCTTTATCCTTACAAGGTGTTAAATTGTCAAACATATGTAATAAGCACTAAGAAAAACACTAGTTTCAGAGATCCTCCAACAAACACTTTTTTGGGAAATGGAATGACAGCGAAGGGACCCCAATAGTTGAAACTTGGTGCCCTAGATCCAATGCAACCAACGGTTTGTCCATCCAAGTCCCAGGTATATTTGTATTGTGATTTGCAACTCACCTCCTTAAGTCATTCAGGGACATGTTGGCAATTTGGTTCGGGGGCATAAAATCAAATATGAGTAGCATAATGGAGTTTCATAAGCTACTGCATGTTTTTTTGGCCAAAGCCCATGTGACCAAACTACCCACAATCGTCCAACACGATGTTCTTGAAAATGGAATCCTTGTTTAGAAATTGCAGTATGCCTCATTGAGCAAAACCCTAGTTTTGGAGATCCTCCAACAAAAACTTTTCCAGGCAATGAAATGATAGCAAAGGAGACACACTATTTAAAAGCCAATTCCTCGGATCCAATGTAACTGACGATTTTTCCATACAATGCCCACTTAGAGATTTATTATGAGATGCAACTCACCTCCTCAAGCCATTCAGGGACATGTTGGTAATTTGGTCTAGGGGCATAAAATCCAAACCAAGCCTCAAACAGAGTTTCGTAAGATCACACATGTTTATTTTTCCAAGTCCCACGTGACTATGCTACCCACAATATCTCGGCACAGTGTTCTTGAAATTCAACCTCTTGTTCAAAAATTGCATTGTGCCTCATTGAGAAAAACCCTAGTTCTGGAGATCCTCCAACAAATTCTTTTACGGGAAATGAAATGATAGTGGAGGAGCCCCACTAATTGAAACTCAGTTCCCTAGATCCAATGCAATCGACATTTCATCCATCCAAGTCTTGATTGGAGTTTTGTCGTGAGTTGCAACTCACCTCCTCAATCCATTTAGGGGCATGTTGGCAATTTGGTCTGGGGGCATAAAATTCGAACTGAGCAACATAACGAAGTTTTGTAAGCTCCCACATTTATGTTTTTCCAAGTCCCACGCGACCATGTTACCCACAATATCCAGGCACAGTGTTCTTGAAAATTAACCTTTTGTTAAGAAATTTCACTATGCCTCATTGATCCAAACCCTAGTTCCATAGATCCTCCAACGAAGAATTTTCTAGGAAACACAATGACATCAGAGCATCCCCACTAGATGAAAATTGATGCCCCAGATACAATGCAACTAACGATTCATTTATCCAAGGCCCAATTGGAGATTTATCATGAGTTGTAACTTACATCCTCAAGCCACTCAAGGACATGTTGGAAATTTGGTTTGGGGGAATAAAGTCCAAACCGAGCAGCATAACGAATTTCTGTAACCTCCCAAATGTCTGTTTGTACAAGGCCCACGTGACCATGCTACCCAAAGTCTCCCGAAACAATGTTATTGAAAATCAACCTCTTGTTCAGAAATTGTAGTGTGCCTTATTGAGAAAAAAATGTTAGTTTTGGATATCCTCGAACAAACACTTTTCTAGGAAACAGAATGATAGCGAAGGAGCCCCACTAGCTAAAACTCAATGCCCTGGATCCAATGTAACCAACAGTTCATCCATCTGAGGCACGGTTAGAAATTTATCGTGAGTTTCATCTCACCTCCTCAATCCATTCAAGGACATGTTGGCAATTTGGTCCAGGGGCATAAAATCCAAACCAAGCAGCATAACAAAGTTTCGTAAGATCTCACATGTATTTTTATCCAAGGCCCATGTGACCACTCTACCCACAATCTCCCAACATAGTGTTCTTGAAAAGCACCATATTGTTCAGAAATTGCAATGTGTCTCATTGACCAAAACCCTAGTTTCAAAAATCCTTTAAAAAATGTTTTTCTGGGAAACAAAATGATAACGGAGGAGCCCCACTAGCTGAAACCCAATGCCCCAGATTCAATGCAATCAATGGTTCGTTAATCCGAGTCTCAGTTAGAGTTTTATCATGATTTGCAACTCACCTCCTCAATCCATTCAGGGACAAGTTAGTAATTTGGTCATGGGGCATAAAATCCAAATCAAGCAACATAACAAAGTTTCGTAAGCTCTCACACGTTTGTTTGGCCAAGGCCCACACGACCACACTACCCACAATCACCCAACACATTGTTCTTGAAAATTGACCTCTTGTTCAGAAATTGCATTGTGCCTCACTAAGCAAAACCCTAGTTCTGAAGATCCCCCAACAAACCTTTTTTTGGGAAATGAAATGATAGCGAAGGAGATCCACTAGATGAAACTTGATGCCCCAGATCCAATGCAACTGATGGTTCATCCAACTGAGACTCAATTAGATTTTTATCGTGAGTTGAAACTCACCTCCTTAAGTCATTCAGGGACATGTTGGCAATTTGGTCTAGGGGCATAAAACCCAAACTGAGTAGCATCACAGAGTTTTGTAAGCTCTCGCATGTTTCTTTGGCCAAGAACCATGCGACCACGCTAGCCAAATCGCCCGACACAGTGTTCTTGAAAATCATCCTCTTGTTAAGAAATTGCATTGTGCCTCACTGAGTAAAACCCTAGTTCTGAAGATCCTCCAACAAACATTTTTTTGGGCAACGGAATGACAGCGGAGGAGAACCACTAGATGAAACCCGGTGTCCTAGATCCAATGCAACCAATTGTTCATCCATTTGAGGCCCAGTTAGAGTTTTATCATAAGTTTCAACTCGACTCTTCAATCCATTTAAGTACATGTTGGCAATAGACCTAGAACCAAACGATGACCATGACATACACCTAGACCTAGACCTAAACCATGACCTAGACCTACACCATTACCATGACCTAGACCATAGACCTAAACCATGACCATGACATAGATCTAGACCTAAACCTAAACCATGACCTATACCTATATCAATACCTATACCTACAACATTACCATGACATAGACCATGACCTGGACCATGGTGAGACAAGGAATGACAAGGCAAGTCATGGAAAGGAAATGTCTAGGTATAGGTCTAGGTATGGAAATGCAAGGCAAGACAATGCAAGGGAAAGGAAAGTAAGAAATGACAAGGGTAAGCAAGGCTAGACATGGCAAGGCAAGGCAAGGCAAGGTCTAGGTCTAGGTCTAGGTCTACATGTTATATATTGTTATAAAAGTTATTGAGTTGAAAGATTAGTTTTTATTTCTTTGATTTTAAATGAGGCCTTGAAGTTAAGTTCTTTTTCATGCAATCCAAAATAAATTATGGATCAGTAGTATAATGAGACTACACCATAAGGATGGAATATAAACCTATTTAGTGACATCCCTTTCTATGTAAATCATATTAATTATGATAATCCATGTTTCACAACAATGAAGATACCTAAGATATAGGAATAAAGAGAGCTTATGTAATGACATTGAAATTCTCATGCAAGTATTTTGAGCTAATATAGATGGGATAACAAGTGGTAGAATTACATGCTTAATGAATCCTTTGATTGTAATTTTTAGGTATTAAACTTGTTCATTTAGTACCATCATTATTTTTTTAAGAAAAATAAAAAAAGGTATGATACACGAATGCCATTATTTTTTTATTAAATTAACTTGAAAACAAATTGAATAGAACTTAATTGACTTTGGAAATAATTTAATGGTGTTTATGATTATAGAGACAAATTTCTTGTGACCAACTCAAAGGAAAAGAAATTCTTTATAACAATGAAAAGAACTATATTTTTACAAACAATTAGTTTTATGAATATCATAATGAAAGTACCTTTTATATTAATTGTGGTTAGGCAAGGCAAGGGAAGGAAAAGCAAGGGAAGGAAGTGCAATGAAATGCAAGGCATGGAATGGCATGGCATGACATGGCAAGGAAAGGAAATGAAAGGCATGGCATGGAAAGGCATAGAATGGAATGGAAAGGCATGGCATGGCATGGAAAGGCAAGGAAAGGAAAGGCATGGCATGGTAGGGAAGGGAAAGGCAATGCAATGCAAGGCAAGGCAAGGCAATGAATGGAAAGGAAAGGAAATTCAAGGCATGGCATGGAATGGAAAGGAAAGACATGGCATGGCAAGG
>SNQJ01S0035686.1:50747-65018 GCA_010110895.2 Picea sitchensis
CCTTGTGCCTCCTTTCAAACGTATTTTTCTTTGGAAATTTTAGCTCATAAAACTTAAAAATAATTCAGACTAATACTCATATGTCCAAAATAAAACATGCAGTCCAAAATAAAACATGTTGTCCAAAATCCATGTAGTCCACTGTCATAAACAATAAATAAAATAAGAACTAAAATCCATATTTTCCAGTCTGTGAAGCAACCTCCCCTTGGTTGTTGTTGTCACCTCCTGACTTCCCTGAAAATGCCTTGAGCTGGGCAGAGCCTTTAGGCTTTATCTCACTAATCACATGGGAACAATCGTCCCTCAGATGCATCCGTGAGGACACAAATTTTTCAGAGTCATCGGAGGGTGAAGAAGGGACAACCACGACCTTTCCTTTATCTAATGCATGATGGGATTCGGTCTTCAGTCTCTTGTTGGAGTGGGAAGATTGCACTGGTGAATGGTTAGGGACAACTAGGACGATGGGGTTTAAAGGTGGAGGAGCAGGCAAGGATAAGTTTGGCCAGCCGCGATGTTGGGAGACAGCTAGGTGGACAATTTCCTGCCACCCATAATGTTTTGGGACTTCAGGATGTAAATAGACATGAGGAGGCACTGGTATATTGGAGGCTTGAGGGGATTGTAAGGGAGGCCTTTCAGGCCTTGGTTGGACTATCCCCTTTCCAATCCAATTAAAGAATCCAGCATGGAAAAATTGGCCCAACTCTTCAAAATCAACATCAAAATGAATTCAGAAGCTAGGCCTCATTGGGCCTCAGTTCGAGTTACCTCTACCTCTGTTTCCTCGACCATGTCTTCCCCTACTGAAAAAAATCATCTTGCATATTTCAACAATTAGCAAATAGTCTTTTAAATAACCATGCATGACAACTCCTTAAAAATATGAAATAGATTTGGCTCATAATGTATCAGGCTCATGCAATCCAATCCATACAAATTGTTCTAATTTCAATCATTGAGCAGGGGGGTGAAAAAATTCTCAGGGATACATGAGGGGTTGTAATTAGAAAAAAGATGATATAATGAAAGGGAATAAATATGGTCACTTCTCAATGATAACAACAATCAACTGTAGCAACCAATAAAACTCACTGCAATCCACACATGACTTTTCCACTTTTACCCAATCTAACACATAATTTCCCTTAGCTGTGATCGATATCAGAATAGGGGGTGAACAAAATGAATATGGGATATGTGGGGGGTTTGTAATTAGTGAAAAATGAGATAATGAAGGGGGAAAAAAATAGTTACTGTTCATGTGATCAATCAAGCACTCCATAACATATATTGTAGTAAGAAAATATGCATCAACCAACATTCAGATGACTTGAGTAATAATTCCTGTGTAGTGTTTTAATTTCATCGACCATTAGTTTCCAACACAACACCATTACAAAAAAAAATTACTTCACATAATTTGTAAGATGTTCTGTTCCTTTTATTCACACATTCTGCATGTTATAACAGTCAACAATAGCACTCATTCCCAATCTGTAATCATTTACTTCCACCACTGTTACATCCAATCTATATTTAAAAGGAATATTTATGAAATAACAACGAAGTTGCTACTTCTTCAATAGAGCCGATCAAGGTCTGTAATGATATTCGTTCCCACATGTATATGCAAAAAATAATCAAGATACCAAAACCTTAGATGCCACGAATGGAATGATAATTGACTATACAACCAAACAATCATTATTGAGAAAACTTCAATTGTGATGTAACCATGCCACTGTAAAACAAAACACTCAAGGTGACTTGAAAACCAAACCAAATAATCAACACGCCTGTCATCAACAATGACAAATTTGCGATCAATAAAATGCGGTGTGTAACTGAGGAAACTTCATGATGCAACTTTTCCATAACACACAACAACAATCGACCACAATAGAACTCAATAGACCATACCGAGCCATCGATTTAGCCAATCGTGGTCGACCAAGATGTGCACACTTGGGCTTACTCAACCAACAACAACAGATGCAATATACTCAGTCCAATAATTCATTTGCAAAAACCCTATATAGAATGCGACCAGCGCGAGGAATTCCCAAATTCGTAACCAATGCCAGCCACCAATCGAAACATCAAAAGTGTGAATCTTAGTGATTGTATACCAACTAACAAATGCCACTATGGCAGAGGAAGAACCAACCGAACTAGCCATGGTAGCTTATACATAACCATGCACCCAATCGACACAAGGTAGAGGCCCTTCCATTTAAAAAACACTGAATTACTTAGCATAAGTCAGGTGACTGTGACCTTAAGTAGAAATGTAAGGTTTATGCTAATATCAAAGAGGTAGTGACAGGTAACCATAACAACATGACGGCTATATGAATCATGGGTGAGCCCATACCCAAGGTAACATACCAAAATAACTGGAAACCACTTGACAGGTACGAAAGTTTCCCTATGCAACTAGAGCTTGGAGGGTTAAGGGTTGGCATAGTAGCTTTTCACATAAGGAACGAGGATAATTTAAGTGAGACTTTGAGGTCGAAGGAATATGCCCAAGGGGCTGTGGTGCTTGTGGAAGGGAGACAATCCCTTTGCAAGGTCGAAATAATAAAACATGGCTCTTAATTTAACCCAATAACCGTGAAGACATTCACCATGCCATGATTTTAAACAAAACCCTTCAACCAACACACTGTGGAAATAAATAACTGTTTCTCAGGAAGACTAACATTCCAACGAACTTAAACTGAAACATCTATTTTTCATTCAAATCCAAAATTCCACACAGTTGCAACACTTATGACAACACAAACCCACACAATTGAGCCATAATCATTTCATAACTAGAGTGACGTCAAGACTGGCCAAAAGAGACATATTTGTTAATCGAAATCCTTAAGATGAGAAGTGGCCAAGCGACTTCACCCTGCTAGAAATATGGAGCATGAACACAACTGCAAGATCAAACATCAATCCGACTGGGGTGGCGGCCAACGGGAAGGGTAAAGGTGACGTGTAGTAAATGCACATCGCCTCCACCCATCTCTCATTTACTCCAAAGTACATGCCAACGAGCCTCCCATTAATCACCATTAATCAATCAAGGCATCAATAGTATCAATACTTTTAAACCACAACATAATCAAACTCCACATAGTAATTCAACCATTTGCATTCATTTTGCCAAATGTGCCACCCCTGTTTACATTCCCGATATAAATCAAATACATCGCTCAACCACTACAAAATCTAAACGATCATGTATAGCATCATCAACATTTAACCAAAACATAGCATAATCACCTTAAAAACACAAGCCATATTTCCATGAGCCACCAACGTTATGACGTATGTAAGTCAACCACCAATTCCATTAATCGATACATAACCATTGCATTGTTACGTTGCCATAGTGTGCCACCAAATTTTTCACCATATGCATATATAAAAATGTAATTAAACACTTTTATAGCATTTTCCTTGTAACTAGAGCTAACAATAGACAACAAATATTTATGTATGTGGTATTGTAGGACTAGGTTCATTTGTACTTGTTGTGATACCTTGCCTTCTTTAAAAATGTCGTTAATGAAACTTTACTAATATGTTTTTATGCAGGTGCAGTATAACAATCACCATTAATGGGTAGCAGGCTATAGTCGCATGAAGGGATATCATCACAAAAAATCTACTCATATCAATAAAAAATATATTCTCATCAACCATGTAAACCTTTGTAGCACATCATGATACTATTGAAAATGAACAGATCTAATCTTCAAATCAAGGGGGGTCCCACCTACTAGCATTATTTAGTCTTATATAATAATGGCTTTAGCAACAATTTGCGGGCGAAACTACGTTGATGTTTTTAATCATCAAAAAACTAGCAACTCCACAGGGAAATTTGCTTTCAGGAGATTAGAACTCAGAACTCATGGTTTTACTGACCAAGAATAGTCCTCTCAAGAATACGTAACTCGAATGATTATGCAACAGGGGGAAGTGAGCATATTTAATAAAATATGATAGGGAATGGGAAGGACTCTTAAAAAATGTTAGGTAGGAGGGGTTTTACCACTGTGTGCATAATTATTTGTCTGTAATATGCTCTCAACTTGAAATTGGGTGATTTAGATATTTTCTCTTAAGATATCGATGGATGAAGAAATGACAAGAAGAAGCAGGAAACAACCAACTCTTTATATAACAATAGTGGAAAATGAAACAAAAATTTCTAAAGGTCCTTTAGAGATGGCCTCGTAATAGCTGCGTAAGCTTGATTGTTATAGACTAACAATGCTTGTAGGAGCATTACTGTGGAAAACATGATCCAACATCCTAATTCGAGCACTCTAAAAGATGATAAAGACCAAAATCCAACATAATTAGTAATGTAGAATTCAAAACAACAACAGTAGAGATAACACCATTCAGAAATAAAATTTAGTCCAGAAAGTAGAAATCAAAGGTTGTAAAGCAGGAGAGAGCACAAAATTGGGAAGCATAACTAAACTAATAGAATACAGAAGAATACCATTAGCAAAATATTTTCATGCTGGGCCCTCACAATATTTCAAAGGAGGACTGCTAATGGTATGGGAGTACCATTGTCTCTGTAACCCCATTAAAATTTTTGAGTTAGTATCCAAGACAAAAGTAATCCGGAAATGGCCTAACATTTGAAAACCTGATGTAACTATTAGCCCTTTGAAGGGTACGATTAAATCATCAAGATAAGATTGGAGACAGATTGATTTATCGAAAGTTATGTGTATAGGCCTTATCAAGGTGATACTTGTATCACATAATCCAAAGGGCAGGTAATTGTAAGACATAGTATCGCGATTAGTAGTGAGAGTGGTTTTGTGATAATTTCCCCCTTCCACCTTGATTTTATTGTAACCAATGAAACTGCCAAGTAGGGGCTCCAAATATAACTCTACGATCTATTGTTGGAACATTTCTATATTGAGAAGAGGGAAAGGATTTCTTATAATTGCTTGCTTGAAAGTTCGAAGACTAGTGCAGGTCCTAAAATTATCAGGGATCTTCGAAGCAAGCTCCCACCTTGAAACTCCATCATGGTGGGATGAAAAAAACATTTCGGTCCTTAAGAAATCCACCATCTCCTTTCGAAAGGTTTCTTTTAGTGCAGAGTTAACGAGTTTGTGTTTTTGCCTAGCTGTTTTCATAGTACGCTAAACAACACCTGGATCAAAACCACAAAGATCCACATTAAACCAAGCAAAAAACTTTTGAACAATAGACCTCATCCCTTCTTCCTGTTCTTCTTTATTGCCTCCAACACTCAAGGAAAACTAACTCTCGAGAGGATTCGAGCCTTCAAGAATCTTGTTATTCTCTAGAGATGCAATCTCCTCAGGCTTGAGAGGTTTATTTTGAATGACAACATAACTGCTTTCATTGTTAGGGACAATATCCTAGGGTTCTTTGTTCTCCAGAATGTATGAGTGATGTAGATATTGGAAAGCACAATCAGGCCAGTGAGGAAGGAGCTGATGAGTAGGAGAGGCTGTGAAGACAGCTAATCAATCATCTATATAATTCAACTCCTTCCTAACCTGAGTGATGTTAAAGGATAGGATATTTGAGACAAGTTCCCAAACAACTTGGAAATATTGCTCCATCATCTTGGTGCTAAGAGAGCATGTCTTACGTATCAGGCTCACCATAAGCTCATAATTTCTGAAAACTGAAAGGTGACCACAACTGATATTAAAGGCATTCTCAATGCCTAACAATAAAGCTTTGAATTTAGCAGCATCGTTTGAGCAATAAAACTCCAACTTGTATGACAGATTATGAATCTTTCCTGCAGGGGAGACCAAGATAATACCAACCCCGTTAGCCTTAATAGAATTTGAACCATCAAAATTCATACACCACAATTCTTCCTCTAAATCAATTCTTTCCAGAGGAATATCATCCTCTTTAGCGAACATGGAATACACTCCTAGGTCTTCTTCGATATAGTTTACACTAGGTTGCAGAACGTTCTCTATGTAGGGTGAGATTCTTCCTTCTCTAAGGACTATGATATTCTTTCCGTTCCGAGGGACGGATAAATGTGTCCCGTCGAGCGAGAGGTATCCACCTGTTAGGGATTTCCAATCTCTCCCCAGGATAATTGAGTAATTTCTTATAGGCATATCGATCACCTGAATGCCGAGTGTTGTCCTTATCTCAGGACGAGCACATAAAACCAAGGTCAGATCCTTAATCTCGCCTATGGTTGTTTGTTGTAGACTATTATAAGAGAGCATGATTTTGTCATTTTCATTTGTACAAGACAAGCCTAATTCTTCCATAATAATATTCTACATCACACTTGGGGCTGAACCGCCATCAATGAGGTACCAACGGGCAATTTTATCCATGATTTTTACATAAATAAAGAAAGGAGAGTTTTTACAGGGTATCTAAAATTATGTACACCTATTTTATTTACAGAAGAATCCTTTGTGTATACCTCTTCGGAAAGACTGGCTACAACAAAAGCTCTTCCTTCCATGAATTATTTCAGATGCATTTGTTGTTCATGGACGACAACCATGTCTAAGAGGGTTGCATCTGCCTTAATGTCGGCCAATTGATTCAGTATATTGTACTTGGAAGAGGGGGGAGGGGGAGTTCTTTTTTGACTCTCAGGAATTTTAGGAGCCTGGGGTGTAGCCGCGGTTGAGGATGAACTTGGGCTAGAAGAAATGTGAGGAGGGTTGAATTTTCCCTTTGGGGCATAGGCTTTGTTTCTAGTGTTGATGACCATGCCATCTTCTGGCTCGAGAAAATCTAGGACAACGATGGTGGATTTTGGTCGTTTACCAAATATCTTGTCTCTGACACTCTTCCTTATCTCACATGTGGTTTCTATGTGGTGTTCCTCGTATAATTTACACCAACTCCGAGACTGGATAGCCTTCGACTGTAAATTATTTTCAACCGTAATTATAAAAGGAGAGGTGGAAGAGGATGAAGCTCCAGGGTTGAGAGGGTTGGAAATAACTTTCCGCTCAAAATCTATCATACGGTTGTTCATATCTTGTACTAGCTGTAAGAGGGCAGACATATCTGTCTGTCTAACTGATTCACGCTGGGGTAAACCAGTTCGTTCAAGTTGTTCCTCATACTTTGAGCAAGTGTGTAGAGTAGAAACGAGATTTTCAATGGCCTTTTATTCAAGCTAGTCGTGGTAAGGAGAAGGTACTGCATTGTAGTAATGCATGAAGGTGACCTGGTTTTGAGGGCATATAAGTTCAAGGATTTGATTATACAACTTGGTGAAATGCAAGTTGAAAGACCTGATGGTATCACAATCTTTGTAAGTGACATTATTATAGTCCATTAACTTGTCAGCAGGGCTTTTGATTTGCCCATAAGTGGATATGAGCCAATAAATTAACTCCTCCCAAGTAGACATGATCTTAGGAGGAAGGTCAAAAAAGTTGGCCACAACCTTTCCCTCCAAGGAATTGATGAACAAGCACATGCAAGTGTCATTGTCATTATCCCCTATATTATGACAAGCATCTGAAAATTCCACTATGTGTTCATTAGTACTGATAGTGTTGTTTCCTGAAAACTTAGGCAAATGCTCTTTAAACTTCGGAAGTGGGCGAGTAGCAGGTGCTAGGTTAAGAGGAGAGGACACATGCCATGGTGTGGCCGTGGCATCTTCTTTGAAATGAAAAAGACCATATTTTTTAATGAATTTGGTGGGGTTTGTAGTAGAATGGACCAGGATATGGTGGTTGTACAATATCCCAATCACCGATGACGATGAATATTGGGAAGATGGAGCACTTCCAGTGCCACCAGAGCCACCACTAGATGCCATTCTGTGGATGGTAGATGAGGGAAAGAAATATGAGCTGGATGAATTAGATAAAGTCCTCCTTAGAACACTTTGTTGGGTACATAACACAACGTTCCTCCTTCCTATCTCAAGAATAGGATCGATTTCAGGTGATAAGCCTCTTATTCTTCTAGAAGCACGATAATCTAAGGGCATGAAAGAAAAGACAAAACCAAAGAAACACAAGTTTATTGCTGATTTTTGGGCTGCCTACGTCTAGCATCCAATTTTTCTTGGACACTAATATCTCTTTCAATCGCTGCCCAAGTATGGTTAAGTCAACATGGGTCCTAGTAGTGTATAAAATAGTATGAAATAGGTTCAAAGAAACGCTGGCCTGGTCTTGGAGACCAGGTTCAAGGTTGGGCTTCCTTGCGATAGGAACAATCATTAATTGCAAACAGTCCAAGAATCAAAACAGAAAAAGAGAAATGTATCGATGAGGATCGAGTATAAAAGTTAACCGGAGAGATATCGAAGATCTCCCCAGTATGGTCACCAAATAAATGTTGAGGAAACGATATGAATTGATCTTACTCAAGCATTTTATGACTTTACTTGGCTAAAGAAAAGTAAACGTGAATATCACCCTACATTTATAGCCAACAAAAATATGTATCCTAACTCACCAGTATTAATTACAAGTTCTTAGGATGGTTTTTTATCAATAAAAAGCTTGTTGGAAAATTACTTTTTATGTGTTTTTTGAAAATATCATTTTCTGAAATTAAATATAATAACATAAGTAAAGACACCAAGATCATAATCAAGATATGTGAGTTATAAAGAAATCCTTTATTTCATTCAAATTCATCAAAGAGTCATTGTATTTACAAAACTTCACAAGAAATATTGGACCAAAGTCAAACTTAGAAATCCCTGATGGAACATACAAAAAGATCTCTGATAGAAAACCAAAACTAAACTCTAAAATATGGATCAACTTGCCATCGATCGCTACCCACTCTACTCTTCACAATAGTCTTTATCAGTCATGAAAAATAATTCAAAACAAATAATCCTACACAAACTATCAAAGATAGATCAACACCTCTGAAGAACAAGTGTCTGAATAATTTGATTCAACACTGAATATTTCTATCTACAATAAGACCCCGCTATCAAAAAAGAGAATTAGGATATGATGAAGATATGAATGAATGAAAGATGAACTATCTCAACATGAATTCAAAGAGAAAACCGTAGCATGCTTGGTACTTCTATCCTCTTTTGTTCCCCCACTTAGTTCAACTTTTAACAATTTCGAATTGGTTAGAGTAGTTGAACTAACTGATTAGTTAAGCTAACATAGGACCTTAACTAACTTTAGTTAAGGAAGGGGGGGGAAAGTAATAATCATAATATGGTTATAATTAAATAATAACTAATAGGTGGGATCCCCTTTGTGACTCCCCTAATGATAACAATCATCACATCATAACATAATCCATTTGTTAAGAAAACACACCCCTTGTGCCTCCTTTCAAACATACTTTTCCTTGGAAATTTTAGCTCATAAAACTTAAAAATAATTCAGACTAATACTCATATATCCAAAATAATACCTGCTATCCAAAATAAAACATGGTGTCCAAAATAAACATGCTGTCCAAAATCCATGTAGTCCACTATCATAAACAATAAATAACATAAGAACTAAAATCTAGATTTTCCAGTCTATGAAGCAACCATCCCTTGGTTGCTGTTGTCACCTCTTGACTTCCCTGAAAATGCCTTGAGCTTGGCAGAGCCTATAGGCTTTATCTCACTAATCACATGGGAACAATCGTCTCTCAGATGCATCTGTGAGGACATGGATTTGTCAGAGTCATTAGAGGGTGAAGAAGGGGAAACGATGACCTTTCCTTTATCTAATGCATGATGGGATTCAGTCTTCAGTCTCTTGCTGGTGTGGGAATATTGCACTGGTGAATGGTTAGGGACAACTGGAATGATGCGGTTTAAAGGTGGAGGGGCAGGAAAGGATAAGTTTGTCCAACCACGGTGTTGGGAGATAGCTCGGTGGACAATCTCCTGCCACCCATCATTTTCTGGGATTTTAGGCTATAAAGAGACATGCGAATGCACTGGTATACCAGGGGCTTGAGGGGCTTGCAAGGGAGGACTTTCAGGACTCGGTTGGGCTATCCCCTATCCAATCCAATTAAAGAATCCAGCATGGAACAATTGGCCCAGCTCTTCAGAATCAATATCAAAATGAATTGAGAATGTAGGCCTCCTTGGGCCTCAGTTCCAGTTACCTCTACCTTTGTTTCCTCGACCATGGCTTCCCCTACCCAAAAAACTCATCCTGCATATGTTAACAATTAGCAAATAGTATTTTAAATAACCATGCATGACAACTCCTTAAAAATATGAAATAGATTTGGCTCAGAATGTATCAGGCTCATGCAATCCAATCCATACAAATTGTTTTAATTTCAATCATTGAGCAACGAGGTGAAAAAATTCTCAGGGATACATGAGTGGTTGTAATTAGCGAAAAGATGATATAATGAAAGGTTAGAAATATGGTCACTAATCATTGATAACAACAATCAGCTGTAGCAACCAATAAAACTCACTGCAATCCACACAGGACTTTGCCAGTTTTACCCAATCTAACACAAAATTTCCCTTAGCTGTGATCGATATCAGAATAGGGGGTGAACAAAATGAATATGGGATATGTGGGGGTTTATAATTAGCGAAAAATGAGATAATGAAGGGGGAAAAATGGTTACTGTTCATGAGATCAATCAAACACTCCATAAAATATATTGCAGTAAGAAAATATGCATCAACCAACAATCAGATGACTTGAGTAATAATTCCTGTGTAGTGTTTTAATTTCATCGACCATTAATATCCAACACAACACCATTACAAAACATAAGTACTTCACATAATTTGTAAGATGTTCTATTCCTTTTATTCACACATTCTGCATGTTATAACAATCAACAATAACACTCATTCCCAATCTGTAATCATTTACTTCCACCACTGTTACATCCAATCTATAATAAAAAGGCATATTTCTGAAATAATAATGAAGTTGCTACTTTTGGTATAGAGTCGATCAAGGTATGTAACGATATTCGTTCCCACATATATATGTAAAAAATAATCAAGATACCAAAACCTCAAATGCCACGACTGGAATGATAATTGACTATACAACCAAACAATCATTATTGAGAAAACTTCAAGCGCGATGTAACCATGCCATTGTAAAACAAAACACTCAAGGTAACTTAAAACATGAACCAAATAATCAACACGCCTGTCATCAACAATGGCCAATTTGAGATCAATAACTCGCGGTGTGTAACTGAGGAAAATTCATGATGCAACTATTCCATAACACACAACAACAATCGACCACAATAGAATTCAATAGACCCTGCCGAGCCATCAATTTAGCCAATCATAGTTAACCATGCTGCGCACACTCGGGCTTAGTCAACCAACAATAGAAGATGCAATATAGACAAGCAATTGAAAACACTGTGGTTCTTCTAATAATTTCTAAACAAAACTCTCACCACAAAAATCTAATTGATCAGATGTAATATACTCAATCCAATAATTCATTTGCAAAAACCCTATATAGAACGCGACCAGCACGAGCAATCCCCAAAATCGTAACCAATGCCAGCCACGAACCGAAAAATCAAAAGTGTCAATCTTAGTGACTGTATACCAACTAACAAATGCCACTGTGGTAGAGGAACAACCAACTGAACTAGCCATGGTAGCTCATACATAACCTAACACCCAATCGACACAGGGTAGAGGCCCTTCCATTTAAAAAACCTTGAATTACTTAGCATAAGGTGGGTGACTGTGACCTTAAGTAGCAATGTAAGGTTTATGCTAATATCAGAGAGTCAGTGGTGGGTAACCATAACAATATGACGACTATACGACTCACTAGTGAGCCCATACCCAAGGTAACATACCAAAATAACTGGAAACCACTTGACAGGTACGAAAGGTTCCCTATGCAACCAAAGCTTGGAGGGTTAAGGGTTGGAAGAGTATCTTTTCACAGAAGGAACGGAGCTAATTTCAGTGAGACTTTGAGTCTGAAGGCATATGCACAAGGGGCTATGGTGCTTGTGTACGAGAGACAATCCCTTTGCAAGGTCGAAATAAGAAAACATGACTCTTAATTTAACCTGATAACCACAAAGACATTCACCATGCCATGATTTTAAACAAAACCCTTCGACCAACATGGAGTGGAAATAAAGAACTATTGCTTAGGAAGACTGACATTCCAACGAACTTAAACTGAAACATCTATTTTTCATTCAAATCCAAAATTCCACACAGTTTGAGCACTTAGGACAACCCAAACCCACACAAATGAGCCATAAACATTTCAAAACTAGAGTGATGTTAAGAATGGAAAAAAGAGACATACCTGTTAATCGAAATCCTTAAGATGAGAAGTGGCTGAGTGGTTTCACCCTAATAGAAATCCGGAGTGTGAATAAAACTGCAAGATCAAACATCAGTCCGACTGGGATGGTGACCAATGGGAAGGGTAAATGTGACGTGCAGTAAATGCATGTTGCCTCCACCCATCTATGATTTACTCCACAATACATGCCAACGAGCCTCCCATTAATCACCATTAATTAACCGAGGCATCGATAGTATAAATAGATTTAAACCACAACATAATCCAAATCCACATAGTAATTCAACCATTTGCATTCATTTTTCCAAATGCACCACTCCTGTTTACATTCCCGTTATAACTCAAATACATCGCTCAACCACTACACAATCTAAACGATCATGTATAGCATCATCAACATTTAACTGAAACATAGCATAATCACAATAAAACGAAAGCCATCTTTCCATGAGCCACCAACGTTATGGCATATGTAAGTGAGCCACTGATTCCATTAATCGATACATAACCATTGCATTATTACCTTGCCAAAGTGCACCACCAAAATTTTCACTATATGCATATATACAAATGTAATTAAACACTTTTATAGTGTTTTCCTTGTAACTAGAGCTAACAATAGACAACAAATATTTATGTATGTGGTATTGAAGGACTGGGTTCCTTTGTACTTGTTGTGATACCTTGCCTTCTTTAAAAATGTCGTTAATGTAACTTTACTAATATGTTGTTATGCAGGTGCAGTAGAACAATCATCATTAATGGGTAGCAGGCTATAGTCACATGAAGGGATATCATCACAAAAACTCTACTCATATCAATAACAAATATATTCTCGTCAACCATGTAAACCTTTGTAGCACATCATTATAGTATTGAAAATGAACATATCTGATCTTCAAAACAAGGGGGGTCCCACCTACTAGCATTATTTAGTCTTATATAATAATGGATTTAGCAACAATTTGCGGGTGAAACTACGTTGACGTTTTCAATCTAGGTAAAGACGATGAACCCATATTCTGGAACTCTTTATGAACTCCCTACCGTGGAGTTAAAAACATTGCAGATCTTTCCCCTTCAATCACTAGTGGATCAATTATGGGAGGAGATTGGACATGCTAATGACTAGTTTCTGGAATGTTTGACTATTCAACAAGATTTTACACCACATGAAATTTTCAACCATAATGTTGTGCACCAGTTGTTTCTCTAATTTCACCCATTGTATAATTGAATCCAAGAAAATACTCCATCATCTGGTCATCCACAACATATTTTCTTGATGATATACTGATTGGAGGTACAATATAATTATGAATTGGATTGGTCACTACTGAACTCCTGCACTTTGTTTGTGGTGATGGAGGAGAAACAACAATGACATCTATTCCTCTAGAAATTGGATTGGTATCTTTTGAAAGCCTACGTTTTAACATACACAACTAACAATTCCAATTCCAATTGGAAAAAATTGTCTTGGTATTACACAAGAAGACACAACTAACAATTCCAATTGGACAAATTTGCCTTAGTATTACACAAGAAGACACAACTAATAATTCGAATTCCAATTGGAAAAATTTGTCTTCCAATTCTTCCCACAATTGTCTTCCAATTCTTCCCAAAATTGTCTTCCAATAGCATAAAATTGTCTATGAATTAAACAACAAGACAAAAAGAACAAAAACTTGTCTGTTCTTGCTATCTTTGCGTGCAAATTTTGGGATTGTTTGAGTTTTTGAGATAGATGAGGCTAAGGAGTGTGCTTAACACATAAAACTACCCGTCAGGAATGCACATTCCTATAATGTGTGCACACTAAAGCACATGCACATTCTAGGAATACACACACGTTCCTGGTGGGCAGGGATGAGCACCAAGCACACTCAACCTCAAGGTTTTACAATCACAAGAGAACATGTGCGCTCTTAATGCAATGTATATACCATTTATTTTAGACCAAACAACTTTATGAATA
>SNQJ01S0035686.1:88725-103819 GCA_010110895.2 Picea sitchensis
ATCTTGTACTTGAACATTTAAGTGGGGTAAAAGGAGGTTGCCCCCTCGAAGAGGCTTATTATCTGAAATTATCTCTTTTTCAAGGCATTGAGTACTTTTCCTGAGGTTTTTCTATGCTATATTGATGTTTGGTTCTTAACACGGTTACTGTTCATGAGATCAATCAAGCACTCCATAACATATATTGTAGTAAGAAAATATGCATCAACCAACATTCAGATGACTTGAGTAATAATTCCTATGTAGTGTTTTAATTTCACCGACCATTAATATCCAACACAACACCATTACAAAACAAAAGTACTTCACATAATTTATAAGATGTTCTGTTCCTTTTATTCACACATTCTGCATGTTATAAAAGTCAACAATAGCACTCATTCCCAATCTATAATCATTTACTTCCACCACTGTTACATCCAATCTATATTTAAAAGGCATAGTTATGAAATAATAATGAAGTTGCTACTTCTGCAATAGAGCCGATCAATGTCTGTAATGATATTCGTTCCCACATGTATATGCAAAAAATAATCAAGATACCAAAACCTCAGATGCCACGAATGGAATGATAATTGACTATACAACCAAACAATCATTATTGAGCAAACTTCAAGGGTGATGTAACCATGCCACTGTAAAAGAAAACACTCAAGGTGGCTTGAAACCTGAACCAAATAATCAACACACCTGTCATCAACAATGGCCAATTTGCGATAAATAACACGCGATGTGTAACTGAGGAAACTTCATTATGCAAATTTTCCATAACACACAACAACAATCGACCACAATAGAACTCAATAGACCATGCCGATGCAATATACTTAGTCCAATAATTCATTTGCAAAAATCCTATATAGAACGTGACCGGTGCGAGCAATCCCCAAAATCGTAACCAATATCAGCCACCAACCAAAACATCAAAAGTGTGAATCTTAGTGACTGTATACCAACTAACAAATTCCACTATGGTAGAGGAACAACCAACCGAACTAGCCATGGTAGCTTATACATAACCAGGCACCCAATCGACACAAGGTAGAGGGCCTTCCATTTAAAAAACGCTGAATTACTTAGCATAAGTCGGGTGACTGTGACATTAAGTAGAAATGTAAGGTTTATGCTAATATCAGAGAGGCAGTGAAAGGTAACCATAACAACATGATGACTATATGAATCATGGGTGAGTGCTGCAACTGTGTGGAATTTTGGATTTAAATGAAAAATAGATGTTTCAGTTTAAGTTCATTTGAATGTTAGTCTTCCTGAGAAATAGTTATTTATTTCCACTGTGTGTTGGTCAAAGGTTGTTTTTTTAAATCATGGCATGGTGAATGTCTTCGCGGTTATCGGGTTAAATTAAGAGCCATGTTTTCTTATTTCATAACCAGAGTGATGTCAAGAATGGCCAAAAGAGACATACTTGTTAATCGAAATCCTTAAGATGAGAAGTGGTTGAGCGGTTTCACCCTGCTAGAAATCTGGAGCATGAACACAACTACAAGATCAAACATCAATCCGATTGGGGTGGTGGCCAATGGGAAGGGTAAAGGTGACGTGTAGTAAATGCACATCACCTCCACCCATCTCTCATTTACTCCATAGTACATGCCAATGAGCCTCCCATTAATCACCATTAATCAACCGAGGCATCGATAGTATCAATACATTTAAATCACAACATAATCGAAATCCACATAGTAATTCAACCATTTGCATTCATTTTTCCAAATGTGCCACCCCTATTTACATTCCTGATATAAATCAGATACATCGCTCAACCACTACACAATCTAAACGATCATGTATAGCATCATCAACATTCAACCAAAACATAACATAATTACCATAAGAACGCAAGCCATATTTCCATGAGACACCAACGTTATGTCGTATGTAATTCAGCCACCGATTCCATTAATTGATACATAACCATTGCATTGTTATGTTGCCAAAGTGCACCACCAAAATTTTCACCATATGCATATATAAAAATGTAATTAAACACTTTTATAGCATTTTCCTTGTAACTAGAGCTAACAATAGACAACAAATATTTATGTATGTGGTATTGTAGGACTGGGTTCCTTTGTACTTGTTGTGATACCTTGCCTTCTTTAAAAATGTTGTTAATGAAACTTTAATAATATGTTGTTATGCAAGTGCAGTATAACAATCACCATTAATGGGTAGCAGGCTATAGTCGCATGAAGGGATATCATCACAAAAACTCTACTCATATCAATAACAAAGATATTCTCGTCAACCATGTAAACCTTTGTAGCATATCATGATACTATTGAAAATGAACAGATCTGATCTTCAAAACAAGGGGGGTCCCACCTACTAGCATTATTTAGTCTTATATAATAATGGCTTTAGCAACAATTTGCGGGCGAAACTACGTTGATGTTTTCAATCGTCAAAAAACTAGTAACTCCACAGGGAAATTTGCAATCAAGAGATTAGAACTCAGAACTCATGGTTTCAATGACCAGGAATAGTCCTCTCAAGAATACATAACTCGAATGATTATGCAGCAGGGGGAAGTGAGCGGATTTAATAAAAGATGACCGAGAATGGGAATGACTCTTAAAAAATGTTAGGTAGGTGGGGTTTTACCGCTGTGTGCATAATTATTTGTCTGTAATATGCTCTCAACTTGAAATTGGGGGATTTAGAGATTTTCTCTTAAGATATCGATGGATAAAGAAATGGCAAGAAGAAGCGGGAAACAACCAACTCTTTATATAACAACAGTGGAAAATGAAACAACAATTTCTAAGGGTCCTTTAGAGATGACCTCGTAACAACTGCGTAAGCTTGATTGTTATAGACTAACAATGATTGCAGGAGCATTACTGTGGAAAACATGATCCAACATCCTAATTCGAGCACTCTAAAAGATGATAAAGACCAAAATCCAACAGATTTAATAATCCAAAAATCAAAACAACAACAATAGAGATAGAACAATTCAGAAATAAAATTTAGTCCAGAAAGTAGAAATCAAAGGCTGTAAAGCAGGAGAGAGCACAAAATTGGGAAGCATAACTAAACTAATATAATACAAAAGAATACCATTAGAAAAATATTTTCATGCTGGCCCCTGACAATAATTCAAACGGGGACTGCTAATGGTATGGGAGTACCATTGTCTCTATAACCCCTTTAGAATTTCCAAGTTAGTATCCAGGACAAAAGTAATCCAGAAATGGCCTAACATTTGAAAACCTAATGTAACTATCAACCCTTTGACGGATATGATTAAATCATCAAGATAAGATTGGGGACATATTGATTTATCGAAAGTTATGTGTATAGGCCTTATCAAGGCGATACTTGTATCAAATAAGCCAGAGAGCAGGCAATTGTAAGACATAGTATCACGATTAGTAGTGAGAGTGGTTTTTTGATAATTTGCCCCTTCCACCTTGATTTTATTGTAACCAAAGAAATTGCCAAGTAGGGGCTCCAAATATAACTCTATGATCTGTTGTTGGAACATTTCTATATTGATAGGAGGGAAAGGATTTCTTATAATTGCTTGCCTGAAAGTTCGAAGACTAGTGCAGGTCCTAAAATTACCAGGGATCTTCAAATAAGGCTCCCACCTTGAAACTCCATCATGGTGGGATGAAAAAAACATTTCGGTCCTTAATAAATCCACCATCTCCCTTCGAAAGGTTTCTTTTAGCCCAGAGTTAATGAGTTTCTGTTTTTGCCTAGCTGTTTTCATAGTACGTTGAACAAAACCTGGATCAAAACCACAAAGATCCACATTAAACCAAGCAAAAAACTTTTGAACAACATACCTCATCCCTTGTTCCTGTTCTTCTTTGTTGCCTCCAACACTCAAGGAAAACAAACTCTTGATAGGATTTGAGCCTTCAAGAATCTTGTTATTCTCTAGAGATGCAATCTCCTTAGGCTTGAGAGGTTTATTTTGAATGAAAACATAACTGCTTTCATTGTTAACGACGACATTCTAGGGTTCTTCGTTCTTCAGAATGTATGAATGATGTAGATATTGGAAAGCACAATCAGGTCAGTGAGGAAGGAGTTGATGAGTAGGAGAGGTTGTGAACATAGCTAATTAATTAGCTATAAAATTCAACTCCTTCCTAACCTGAGTGATGTCAAAGGATAGGATATTTGAGACAAGTTCCCAAACAACTTAGGAATATTTCTCCATCAGCTTGGTGCTAGGAGAGCATGTCTTACATATCAGGTTCTCCACAAGCCAATAATTTCTGAAAACTAAAAGGTGACCACAATCGAGATTAAGGGCATTCTCAATGTCTAACAATAAAGCTTCGAATTTAGTGGCATCGTTTGAGCAATAAAACTCCAACTTTTATGACATATTATGAATCTTTCCTGTAGGGGAGACCAAGATAATACCAACCCCGTTAGCCTTATTAGAATGTGAACCATCAAAATTCATACACCACAATTCTTCCTCTAAATCAATTCTTTCCAGAGGAATATCATCCTCTTCGGCGAATATGGAATGCACTCCTAGGTATTCTTTGATATAGTTTACACTAGGTTGCAGAATGTTCTCTATGTAGGGTGAGATTCTTCCTTCTCTAAGGACTATGATATTCTTTCCGTTCTGAGGGACGGATAAATGTGTCTCGTCGAGCGAGAGGTATCCACTTGTTATGGATTTCCAATCTCTCCCGAAGATAATTGAGTAATTTCTTATAGGCATATCGATCACTGAATGTTGAGTGTTGTCCTTATCTCAGGATGAGCACATAAAACCAAGGTCACATCCTTAATCTCGCCTATGGTTGTTTGTTATAGACTATTATAGGAGAGCATGCTTCTGTCATTTTCATTTGTACAAGACAAGCCTAATTCTTCCATAATAATCTTCTACATCACACTTGGGCCCGAACCACCATCAATGAGGCACCAACGAGCAATTTTATCCATGATTTTTATAGAAATAAAGAAAGGAGGGTTTTTACAGGGTATCTAAAATATGTACACCTAATTTATTTACAGATAAATCCTTTGCGTATACCTCTTAAAAAAGATTGGTTACAACATAATCTTTTCCTTCCATGAATTGTTTCAGATGCATATGTTGTTCAAGGACGACAACCATGTCTAAGAGGGTTACATCTACCTTAATGTTGGCCAATTGATTCAGGATATTGTACTTGGAAGAGGGGGGAGGGGGAGTGCTTCTTTTACTCTCAGGAATTTTAGGAGCCTGGGGTGTAGCCGTGGTTGAGGATGAACTCGGGCTAGAAGAAATGCGAGAAGGGTCAAAATTTCCCTATGGGGCATAGGATTTGTTTTTAGTGTTGATGACCATGACATCTTCTGACTCGAAAAAATCTAGGACAACGATGGTGGCTTCTGGTTGTTTACCAAATATCTTGTCTCTGACACTCTTCGTTACCTCACATGTTGTTTCATCGTGGTGTTCCTCATAGAAGTTACACCAACTCCGAGAGAGGATAGCCTTCGGTTGGAAATTATTTTCAACCAGACTTATAAAAGGAGAGGTGGAAGAGGATGAAGCTCCAGGGTTGAGAGGGTTGATAGTGCCTTTCCTCTCAAAAGCTATCATACTGTTGTTCATATCTTGTACCAGCTGTAAGAGGGCAGACATATCTGTCTTTCTAATTGATTCACCTTGGGGAAAACCAGTTCATTCAAGTTGTTCCTCATACTCTGAGCAAGTGTGCAGAGCAGAACCGATATTTTCAATGGATTTTTCTTCAAGCCGGTGGTGGTAACGAGAAGGTACTGCATTGTAGTAATGCATGAAGGCGTCCTGGTTCTGAGGTCAGATAAGTTTGGGGATTTGATGATACAACTTGGTGAAATGCAAGTTGAAAGACCTGATGGTCTCACCATCTTTGTAAGTGATGTTATTATACTCACTTAGCTTGTCAACATGGCTTTTGGTCTGCCCATAAGTGGATAGGAACCAATAAATTAACTCCTCCCAAGTAGACATGATCTTAGGAGGAAGGTCAAAAAATTCGGCCACAACCTTTCCCTCCAAGGAATTGACGAACAAGTGCATGCAAGTGTCGCTGTCATTATCCCCTATATTGTGACAAGCATTTGAAAATGCCACTAGGTGTTCGTTAGTACTGATAGTGTTATTTCCCGAAAACTTAGGCAAATGCTCTTTAAACTTCGGAAGCGGGCGAGTAGTAGGAGCTAGGTTAAGAGGAGAGGACACATGCGATGGTGTGGTCATGACATCTTCTTGGAACTGAAAAGACCATATTTTTTAATGAATTTGGTGGGGTTTGTAGTAGAATGGACCGGGATATGGTGGCTGTACAAGCTACCAATCACCGATGATGATGAATATTGGGAAGATGGAGCACTTCCAGTGCCACCGAGCCACCACTAGATGCCATTCTGTGGATGGTAGATGAGGGAAAGAAAGATGAGATGGATGAATCAAACAAAGTCCTCCTTAGAAGACTTTGTTGGGCAGATAACACAACGTTCCTCCTTCCTATCTCAGCAATAGGATTGATTTCAGGTGACAAGCCTCTTCTTCTTCTAGAAGCATGAGAATCTAAGGACATGAAAGAAAGGCCAAAACTGAAGAAACAAAAGGTTATTGTTGATTTCTGGGCTACCTACGTCTAGCGTCCAATTGTTCTTGGACACTAATATCTCTTTCAATTGATGCCCAAGTATGGTTAAGCTCAACATGGGTCCTAGCAGTGTCTAAAATAGTATGAAACAGGTTCAAAGCAATGCTGGTCTGGTCTTGGAGACCAGGCTCAAGGTTGGGCTACCTTGCGACTGGAACACTCATTAATAACAAAAAATCCAAGAATCAAAACATAAAAAGATAAATGTATCGATGAGGATCGAGTATAAAAATTAACCAGAGAGATATCGAAGATCTCCCCAGTATGGTCACCAAATAAATGTTGAGGAAACGATATGAATTGATCTTAGTCAAGCATTTTCAGAATTTACTTGGCTAAAGAAAAGTAAACGTGAATATCACCCTATGTTTATAACCAACAAAAATATGTATCCTAACTCACCAGTATTAATTACAAGTTCTTAGGATGGTTTTTTATCAATAAAAAGCTTGCTGGAAAATTACTTTTTATGTGTTTTTTGAAAATATCAGTTGCTGAAATTAAATATAATAACATAAGTAAAGACACCAAGATCATAATAAAGATATGTGAGACATAAATAAATCCTTTATTTCATTCAAATTCATCAAAGAGTCATTGTATTTACAAAACTTCACAAGAAATATTGGACCAAAGTCAAACTTAGAAATCCCCGATGGAACATACAAAAAGATCTCTGACAGAAAACCAAAGCTGAACTTTAAAAGATGGATCAACTTGCCACAGATCGCTGCCCACTCAACTCTACACAATAGTATTTATCAGTCATGAAAACTAATTCACAAACAAACAAGCCTACACAAACTATCAAAGATAGAATAACACCTCTGAAGAACAAGTGTCTGAATAATTTGATTCAACCTTGAATATTGTTGTCTACAATAAGACCCTACTATCACAAAAGAGAATTAGGCTATGATGAATATATGAATGAATGAAAGATGAAATATCTCAACATGAATTCAAAGAGCAAACCTTAGCATGCTTGGTGCTTCTATCCTCTTTTTTTCCTCCCCTTAGTTCAACTTTTAACAATTTCAAATTGGTTAGAGTAGTTGAACTAACTTATTAGTTAATCTAACATATGACCTTAACTAACTTTAGTTAAGGAAGGGGGGGAAAAGTAATAATCCTAATAGGGTTATAATTCAATAATAACTAATAGGTGGGACCCCCTTGTGACTCCCCTAATGATAACAATCATCACATCATAACATAATCCATTTGTTAAGGAAACACACCCCTTGTGCCTCCTTTCAAACATATTTTTCCTCAGAAATTTTAGCTCATAAAACTTAAAAATAATTCAGACTAATACTCATATATCCAAAGTAATACCTGTTGTGCAAAATAAAACATGGTGTCCAAAATATACACGGTGTCCAAAATCCATGTAGTCCACTTTCATAAATAATAAATAACATAAGAACTAAAATCCATATTTTCCAGTCTATGAAGCAACCTTCCCTTGGTTGCTTCCGTCACCTCCTGACTTCCCTTAAAATGCCTTGAGATGGGCATAGCGTTTAGGCTTTATCTCACTAATAACATAGGAAAAATCATCCTTTAGATGCATTTGTGAGGACACAGATTTGTCAGAGTCATCGGAGGGTGAAGAAGGGGCAACGACGACCTTTCCTTTATCTAATGCATGATGGGATTTAGTCTTCAGTCTCTTATTGGCGTGGGAAGATTGCACTGGTGAATGGTTAGGGACAACTGGAATGATGGGGTTTAAAGGTGGAGGAGTAGGAAAGGATAAGTTTGGCCAGCCACGGTGTTGGGAGACAACTGGTTGGACAATCTCCTACCACCCATCATTTTTTGGGACTTCAGGCTGTAAAGAGACATGAGAATACACTGGTATACTGGGGGCTTGAGGGGCTTGGAAGGGAGGACTTTCAGGCCTCGGTTGGACTATCCCCTGTCCAATCCAATTAAAGAATCCAACATGGAAGAATTGACCCAACTCTTCATAATCAATATCAAAATGAATTGAGAACCTAGGCCTCCTTGGGCCTCGGTTCCAGTTACCTCTACCTCTGTTTCCTCGACCATGGCTTCCCCTACTGAAAAAACTCATCCTTCATATGTTGACAATTATCAAATAGTCTTTTAAATAACCATGCATGACAACTCCTTAAAAATATGAAATAGGTTTGGCTTAGAATGTATCAGGCTCATGCAATCCAATCCATACAAATTGTTCTAATTTCAAGCATTGAGCAGGGGGGTGAAAAAATGCTCAGGGATACATGAGGGGTTGTAATTAGTGAAAAGATGATATAATGAAAGGTTGGAAATATGGTCACTACTCAATGATAACAACAATCAACTGTAGCAACCAATAAAACTCACTGCAATCTACACAGGACATTGCCAGTTTTACCCAATCTAACACAAAATTTCCATTAGCTGTGATCGATATCAGAATAGGGGGTGAACAAAATGAATATGGGATATTATGGGGGTTTATAATTAGTGAAAAATGATATAATGAAGGGGGAAAAATGGTTACTGTTCATGAGATCAATCAAACACTTTATAAAATATATTGCAGTAAGAAAATATGCATCAACCAACAGTGAGATGACTTGAGTAATAATTCCTGTGTAGTGTTTTAATTGCATCGACCATTAATATCCAACACAACACCATTACAAAACTTAAGTAATTCACATGATTTGTAAGGTGTTCTGTTCCTTTTATTCACACATTCTGCATGTTATAAAAATCAACAATAGAACTCATTCCCAATCTGTAATCGTTTACTTCCACCACTGCTACATCCAATCTATATTTAAAAGGCATATTTCTGAAATAATAATGAAGTTGCTACTTCTGGTTTAGATCCGATCAAGGTCTGTAATGATATTCGTTCCCACATGTATATGTAAAAAATAATCAAGATACCAAAACCTCAGATGCCACTACTAGAATGATAATTGACTATACAACCAAAAAATCATTATTGAGAAAACTTCAAGGGTGATGTAACCATGCCACTGTAAAACAAAACACTCAAGGTGACTTAAAACTCGAACCAAATAATCAACATGCCTGTCATCAACAATTGCCAATTTGCGATCAATAACGTGTGGTGTGTAACTGAGGAAACTTCATGATGCAACTATTCCATAACACACAACAACAATCGACCACAATAGAATTCAATAGACCCTGCCGAGCCATCGATTTAACGAATCGTGGTCGACCATGCTGCGCACACTCAAGCTTACTCAACCGAAAATAGAAGATGTGATATACTCAGTCCAATAATTCATTTGCAAAAACCCTATACAGAATGCGACCGGTGCGAGCAATCCCCAAAATCGTAACCAATACTAGCCACCAACCGAAAAATCAAAAGTGTGAATCTTAGTGACTGTATACCAACTAACAAATGCCACTGTGGTAGAGGAACAACCAACAAAACCATCCATGGTAGCTTATACATAACCTAGCACCCAATCGAAACAGGGTAGAGACCCTTCCATTTAAAAAACACTGAATTACTTAGCATAAGCAGGGATGATTTTAAGGATGGAAATTTATTTTAAAATGTAGAAACCTTAGCGAATCTTACTAATCCTTCATATGTCAACTATAGATGTTCAGCGATATTTTTGTAAAAATATTTAAATTTCTAAGTATTTTATATAGTTTTTATAAAATTTTGGCAATTTTTAAGGTAAATTAATTTTATCCTATAGAATTTGGGCAAATCATTTTTAAAATAGTGAATCTTGTTTTTGGAAAAACCTTGGAAAATTAGCCCATGAGCGAAATTTAGCCCCTAAAATCATCCATGAGCATAAGGCGGGTGACTGTGACCTTAAGTAGCAATGTAAGGTTTATGCTAATATCAGAGAGGCAGTGATGGGTAACCATAACAACATGACGGCTATACGACGCACTAGTTAGCCCATACCCAAGGTAACATACCAAAATAACTGGAAACCACTTGACAGGTATGAAAGTTTCCCTATGCAACAAGATCCTGGAGGGTTAAGGGTTGGAAGAGTAGCTTTTCACAGAAGGAACGAGGCTAATTTCAATGAGACTTCGATTCTGAAGGCATATGCACAAGGGGCTGTGGTGCTTGTGGATGGGAGACAATCCCTTTGCAAGGTTGAAATAAGAAAACAAGGCTCTTAATTTAACTCGATAACCACGAAGACATTCACCATGCCATGATTTTAAACAAAACCCTTCGACCAACATGAAGTGGAAATAAAGAACTATTGCTTAGGAAGACTAACATTCCAACGAACTTAAACTGAAACATCTATTTTTCATTCAAATCCAAAATTCCACACAGTTGAAGTAGTCAGGACAACCCAAACCCACACAACTGAGCTAGAATCATTTCATAACTAGAGTGATGTCAAGAATGGACAAAAGAGACATACCTGTTAATCGAAATCCTTAATATGAGAAGTGGCCGAGTGGTTTCACCTTGCTAGAAATCCAGAGTGTGAACACAACTGGAAGATCAAACATCAGTCCGACTGGGATGGCGACCAATGGGAAGGGTAAAGGTGACGTGCAGTGAATGCACGTTGCCTCCACGCATCTCTCATTTACTCCACAATACATGCCAACGAGCCTCCCATTAATCACCATTGATCAACTGAGGCATCAATAGTATCAATAGATTTAAATCACAACATAATCCAAATCGACATAGTAATTCAACCATTTGCATTCAATTTTCCAAATGCACCACCCCTGTTTACATTCCCGATATTACTCAAATACATCGCTCAACCACTACACAATCTAAACGATCATGTATAGCATCATCAACATTTAACCAAAATATAGCATAATCACCATAAAAATGCAAGCCATCTTTCCATGAGCCACCAACATTATGGCGTATGTAAGTGAGCCACCGATTCCATTAATCGATACATAACCATTGCATTGTTACCTTGCCGAAGTGCGCCACCAAAATTTTCACCATATGCATATATAAAAATGTAATTAAACACTTTTATAGCGTTTTCCTTGTAACTAGAGCTAACAATAGACAACAATTATTTATGTATGTGGTATTGCAGGACTGGGTTCCTTTGTACTTGTTGTGATACCGTGCCTTCTTTAAAAATGTCGTCAATGTAACTTTACTAATATGTTGTTATGTAGGTGCAGTAGAACAATCATCATTAATGGGTAGCAGGCTATAGTCGCATGAAGGGATATCATCACAAAAACTCTACTCATATCAATAACAAATATACTCTCGTCAACCATGTAAACCTTTGTAGCACATCATCATACTATTGAAAATGAACATATCTGATCTTCAAAACAAGGGGGGTCCCACCTACTAGCATTATTTAGTCTTATACAATAATGGCTTTAGCAACAATTTGCGGGTGAAACTACGTTGACGTTTTCAATATAGGTAGGGATGATGAACCCATATTCTGGCACTCTTTATGAACTCCCTACCGTAGATTTAAAAACATTCAAGATCTTTCCCCTTCAATCACTGGTGGATCAATTATGGGAGGAGATTAGACATGCTCATGACTAGTTTCTGGACTGTTTTACTATTCAACAATATTTTGCATCACATGAACTTTTTAACCATAATGTTGTGCACTGGTTCTCTCTCTAATTTCACTCATTGTATAATTGACTCCAAGTAAATACTCCATCATCTGGTCATCCACAACATCTTTTCTTGATGATATACTGATTGGAGGTACAATATAATTATGAATTGGATTGGTCACTATTGAACTCTTGCACTTTGTTTGTGGTGATGGAGGAGAAACAACAATGAAATCTATTCCTCTAGAAATTGGATTTCTCTCTTTTGAAAGCCTACGTTTTAACATACACAACTAACAATTCCAATTCCAATTGGAAAAAAATTTCTTGGTATTACACAAGAAGACACAACTAACAATTCCAATTGGACAAATTTGCCTTAGTATTACACAAGAAGACACAACTAATAATTCAAATTCCAATTGGAAAAATTTGTCTTCCAATTCTTCCCACAATTGTCTTCCAATAGCATAAAATTGTCTATGAATTAAACAAGAAGACAAAAAGAACAAAAACTTGTCTGTTCTTGCTATCTTTACGTGCAAATTTCGGGATTGTTTGAGTTTTTGAGATAGATGAGGCTGAGGAGTGTGAATAACACATAAAACTACTCATCAGGAATGTGCATTCCTATAACGTGTGCACACTAAAGCACATGCACATTCTAGGAATTTGCACACGTTCCTGGTGGGCAGGGATGAGCACCAAGCACACTCAACCTCAAGGCTTTAAAATCACAAGAGAACATGTGCGCTCTTAATGCAATGGATATACCATTTATTTTAGACCAACCAACTTTATGAATAAATATATATATAGGGGTTTGGGGACAACTAGAACTTAAGGGCTTAGCATTGAAAGTGTTTTGAAGCATAGAGCAATGGTTAGATCACCAAGATGTGGGTACAAGGGTTGTGGAGACTTTAACAAGAGGTATAATCATAGTGCACTTAGGGATCACGTGTGGAGGGGGTTAAGGGTGGAGTATAGGTTATGCATAATCTTAGATGAAGCTAGGTGGGTCGAGGTCATGGTCTAGGTCATGGTCCAAGTCAAACTCTAGGTCATGGTCATGTTCATGGTCATGGTATATGTCTAGGTAATGTTCTAGGTATATCTCTTGGTATATTGCATGGCTTATTTCATGGTGTAGGTCTAGATCTAGGTATACATCATGGTCATCATATAGGTCTAGGTCATGGTCTAGGTCTAGGTATAGGTTTTGACATGTCTAGGTAAAGGCCATTTCTTGCCTTGTGATGTACCAAACTTTCTATAGTGTGTGAGAGTCTTAGAGGGAGAGAGAGGGATACATAGAGGGGGGGTAGAGAGAGAGTGTAGGAGAGTGTGAGAGTTATAGAGAGGAATAGATAGAAGGGGGCACTAGCAAATTTGGTTTATTTTGAAATGGCTATTTCAACACTCTTTTGATGTTCCGTCGTGGATATCGCGACGAATATTGAGTCTCTAAAACATCGTTTTATGTCACATGGAAATTGCGACGAACTTGAATTATCATCGCAAGAGCGATGACCATAGAAAAATTCTTACAATTGCGACAAAAAAGAAATATCGTCGCCAATACGAAAATATAGGCAAAATAACTAAAACCAACATTTCGTTGCAATTGCGACGCAGATTTTGTTTCTTACATAGAAAATGCGTCGTAGAAATTGAAGTTGTCGTCGCACTGGCGACGACTATTGCGACGAAAACTTTGATTGTTTATGTAGAAACTACGTCACAGTAATTTGAGTTGTCGTCGCACTTGCAAAGACCATTGCGGCGAAAACTTTCATTGGTTATGTAGCAAGTGTGTCACAACAATTTAAGTTGCCTTCGCACTTGCGACGACCATTACGAAGACAAATTTCATTGTTTATATAGCAAATTTGTCGCAACAACTTAAGTTTTCGTCGCACTTGCGACAACCATTGTGACGACAACTTTCATTGGTTATGTAGCAAGTGCGTCACAGTAATTTAAGTTGTCGTTGCATTTTCAACGACAACTTTTTTTGTTTATTTAGCAAATTCGTCACATTCATCTTATGTTGTTGTCTCACTTGCGACGACCACTTTTGTTGTTTATAAAGCAAATCTGCAATAGGTGTATGATTGTTGTCGCAAGTGCGACGAGTAATATTTATTTAACGAAAAAATAAAAAAATATTTTAGGTTGCAATTTTAATATTAATATTACCATATCCTCCAAGTGGAAAATGGTTTCTCCTATAATTCCTTGGATAATGGGGATAGGTCTCAGTGCCTTGATAATGTACACCAGAGGAAAACAATTCCATTATGCTCTAAATGAATCTTTCGAGGACCTACAAGGGCCATGGACAAGGCCACAAACCACAACATAGTTCCTTTAAAGTGAATCTTTGTCATATAAGTAAGATATGGGTATAATAATGAGTTTTTTCATAGTAGGAATGGGTCTCAAGGAATTTACCATAACAAAGGGAGGGAGGAGAATAAGGGTCTTATTCCATAAATTAATTTGTAAGGCTCAATATCCTTGAACATCACCTTCAACATAATCCATTTAGAGGAAATATTTGGCCTCCAAGTTGAATATGTGTACCATTATGAAATATTTCACACTAGGGACATGTGCATTAAGTAATTAGCCATGGTCAAGCGAGGAAAATAAGGCCCTTGGATCATTTATGAATCCTTTAGGGATTAAGGGACATAATCAATGCCCTAAACCATATAACATGTTGTCTATAGGGAATCATGAACCTTTGAGTGAGATATGGGTATTGTTATAATATTTTTTGTTTCAAAGATGGATATGAAGGATTTAACCATGGTTGGGGGATAAATCCAAGGAATTAGGCCTTGAAAAAATATTATTGGGTTAATAGGCCATGA
>SNQJ01S0035686.1:112920-142544 GCA_010110895.2 Picea sitchensis
AACCCCCCCCCCCTCAAAGGACAATGTATCAAAAGAAGAAAATAAAGTTGCTAGGAAACTGTGTTCTTCATTGTAAGATGATCCCGCAAAGTCCGAAACTTCTGCTCACTAAAAGTCTCCCGCAAAGTCCGAAACTTCTGCTCACTGAAAGTCTTCGTGAAGATGTAGAAATATTTATGGATTTGATGAAGTCCTTTGGCAACCTGTCGGGCCTTGTACCTCTTGATCCTGTGGACCCATATGCACCTGAAAATATTCCTTTCTGGTGGAAGTGGAACCAGATTCCAAGTCTAGTTGTGTAGGAGTGAATCATACTCCTTCTGCATGGCTGCTTTCCATAATGGATTTCCCACAACCCTATTGTAGTTCTATGGATCAGTAGATTGAACCATATAGCAATGTAGGGGCATTGCAGGTTTTGAAGCTGAAAATACATGAGACAACTCCTCATGTTGAGATCGAGTCCTCCTCGAATCCAATGGATTCTCTACAAGGTTTCCTGCTAGCTTAAGTGTGGTCTATGCTTTCTTGGGCATCTGCTAAAGCTTCGACGCTCACTTCTTATCTGGTTGTACTACCTGCTTATTTCCATGTACAGAATCTGAGTGTATGGAATCATCTCTGATGTGTGAAACTGATGGAAGAAAAATAGTATATGCATGTTGCACTGGAAGTGCATGCAAAGTACTCTCCTTATGTGTAAGTAGAATAGAGGAGTCATCGTCAGAAAACTTAGTGAATTTATACAACCTTGACTTGTGATCCACCTCACCAATTGCAATAATGGAATTGTCATGCATGTCAATTACTAAAACTGAATCTGATGTAAATTCAACCTTTTTACCTTTTTGAGTGATCTGATAAACTGAGAAAAAATTCATAGAAACATTTGGAACATGGAGAACATTTTCAAAACTTCCATTATGGAGTTCCACTCTCCCTTCTCCTGCTACTTCTATTGGAGTATCATCCCCCATCAGAATAGGGGGTCTTGAGCATGTTCTCAAAGAAGAGAAAACTTTCTCTTTCGCTGCCATATGATGGGATGCACCAAAATCTATAATCCATGAATCAGATGAAGAATTAATTGCAACCAAATCATGATGATTACTTTTCGTAGGAGCATGATCTTCTTCCTTTTGTTTCTTGACTCCCTCTGGAATGAAGTTTCCAAGGTTGTTCTGCTGAAGTGCATGTGCCATAAGATCAATCTGTTTCTTCATGCATGTGGATTCTTCATGATTTAGTTTATTGCAGTAAGTGCACTACGTTCCCTTCTTCTTCTTTTTCAACTCTGAAGAGTCTCTAGAACCTGAAGAATCATTAAAGGGTTTCGAATATCCCTCCTTTCCATTCTATTTGGATGACCCTTTTCCATCATACATGTTGAGTGAATGTGCTTTGATATATTTCATGAGGCCCATCTATATGAGTTTTGTCTGCTCTTGTGTAAGAGACTCAATGAACTGAGCCAATGTAGGCATTTTCCAATTTGTTCCAAAAAGACATTTGCCAGAATGGAAATTGGATACATATACAACATATTCTGGTCCTAGCTTGGGCAAGATTGTTAGAATAAGTTGTTTCTCTTGTGTAGACTTATCAATACCACATTCACCCAAGCTCAATAGCAAAGATTTAAATGTAGTAAAAAAATCTTGTATATTATCAAAACTTTTAGGGTCTAAGGTATTCAACTCTACCTCAAGCATACGACCTCGCATCTCATCCTACTTTCCAAAGAGTCCTTCCAAGGTGGTCTAGATCTCGTTTGGATTCTTGCATGAGGCAACATGAAATCATATATCAATGGAGATTAACTCAATAAGTAGTCTTGTGGCCTCATCCTTATGGTTCGCCCATCTCATCTTCTTAATCGTTGATGTAGATTCTGTTTCTATCGCCATCGTCAAATTATACGGTCTTTTTCNTGTAGTAAAAAAATCTTGTATATTATCAAAACTTTTAGGGTCTAAGGTATTCAACTCTACCTCAAGCATACGACCTCGCCTCTCATCCTACTTTCCAAAGAGTCCTTCCAAGGTGGTCTAGATCTCGTTTGGATTCTTGCATGCGGCAACATGAAATCATATATCAATGGAGATTAACTCAATAAGTAGTCTTGTGGCCTCATCCTTATGGTTCGCCCATCTCATCTTCTTAATCGTTGATGTAGATTCTGTTTCTATCGCCATCGTCAAATTATACGGTCTTTTTCTTTTGAGTTGGAATGTCACCTTGGGCTTCCAATCAAAATAATTGTATGGTGTGAATACTACCACCAAGTTTGACTGTATAATAGTTGTCCTATCCATCTATCCCACTGTTTCTAAGAACCCCTAAAAATTTACTTTCAATCTGCAAGTGAAAAATTAAGAAATCGCGGTAAAAAGGGCACTTTAAGTGAAAATTCATATCAATTTCAGGAGATGATCTTCTGACTTACTTTCTGAGAAAACGGTGAAGAATCTCGCCAAACGGTTGAAAACCCACTTGCATAATGGGTCGATTTACTTCTTAGGCGAGTAGTTTCCTCAAAAACTTAACATTTTGGGAGCAATGAATGTAGAATAGAAAGGTACGACCAAAGATTCATATTAGTTTCAAGAGGCTATCTTGCAGCTTACTTTCTGAGCAAACTGTGAGGAATCTCGCCAAACGGTTGAAAACCCACTTGCAGAATGGGTTGATTTACTTCTCAAGCGAGCCGTTTTCTCAAAACATTAATATTTTTGGAGAAATAATTTCTTAAGTGTACGGCCACAGATTCATATCAGTTTAAGAAGGCTATCTTGCAGCTTACTTTCTAAGAAAATGGTGATGAATCTTGCCAAACGGTTGAAAACCCACTTGCAAAATGGGTCGATTTACTTCCTACATGGGATGTTTCTTCAAAAAATTAATATTTTTTGAGAAATAACTGTTGAAAGGTACAACCACAGATTTAACTCATCGAAACTCCGATTTTCCTTATTCTTTGGCTTGTTTGGATTTCTCCAAGCAACATAACTCTAATACCATGTTAGTGTTTCATGGAAACATGCACAAGAGATCTAGCTAAAACATACACAAATAAAACTTATCAAGAAAAGGAAGAGAGATATACAATGAAGAATGAGAATCAATGCATATTATTATATAATCAATGAGTGAGTGATCTTAACTCAAATAGGCAATGACATACTGTAATTAGGAATGCATGCATCATAGTGATGGTCTAAGATTAGAAAGTCTAAAATAGAACTAGTCAGTTAACTCCCACTGAACTAGTGTGCCGAAAATATAAATTTATCCAACACTAAGAACTAAGCTCAAACAGAGAGACACCAAAGTTTCTGCAGTTATCATACCATGACAATCCAAGGAAAATCTCCTTTAGTTTTGATTTCTCAATACTATTACCAAGATAGTAAAGATGAACATTTTTGTTCTTAGTACTTCGATTCAAATGGAACTTTTTGTTATTTCAGATGAACCATCTCAGCAAGATAGTATTCCTCTTTTTGTGGGATTTGCAAAGCTTTATCAAGCTATCTCCTAATCTATATTCGAATTGGTTGTTGAGCCTACTACAGTATAGGCATTAGAAGTGCTCGTATGAGTTTTTATCTCCTAGGAAATAGTCAATTGATATGATCCTATTGCAAAACTGTAATCTAAAAAATAGGATCTACATGAGTAACCTGTGTGCTTTAAAAAGACACTGTAAAGACTGTATGAGGGTCGATTAGTTGGGGAATTAAAGGGTTATTTTTGTAAAGACTCCACTATATTACAAGACAATATCTTCATATTGGCACTAAATGGAAAATGAATTTTGATCGTCAGATCTTATTTTCATATTTTTATCTGTTTCTTTTCTTACTTGAATACATTTATTTTGTTGCAAAGCATATGATTTCTTGATTGTGGGTGACACAGTCAAAATTTTACTGTTTTTGTTCATAATTAAGATTGTTTTCAAGTACATGTTCTTGTTTCTTAATGATATTTTGGAATGAGAAATCCATGTGTGAGTTGACAATTAGATACTCACATATCTTCCTTTCTTTATTTACCTTACCATCTGATCTTTTAAAGTGTCTATCATTTACTAAGCCAGTGGGATGTTTACTTGTTTTTACATTGAATTGGATATTTTATTGAATCCTTGAGCCAACTTTCAACCAATTTCTAAAACCTATTCAGAAAACTCTTTATAAAACCTTTGCAATAACTTGATGATGCCCTAGCTTTCCCTCTCATAGTCAAGTGCAACTTTAGGGACTAACACAACCCAGACTACCAAAGAATTCACTG
Organism: Picea sitchensis; assembly: GCA_010110895.2. Classification (NCBI taxonomy): domain Eukaryota; kingdom Viridiplantae; phylum Streptophyta; class Pinopsida; order Pinales; family Pinaceae; genus Picea; species Picea sitchensis. The sequence continues at coordinate 117,220 of SNQJ01S0035686.1, forward strand.
AGTAAAATTAGCTTCAAAGCTCTCCAAGCATAGGTATGGATAATTGATGGAGTGAGTGAGTGAATGGAAAGAATGATTGGTGAGAATGATGAGAATGGGTGGAAATTGCACTAAGTTCCCACATTATGTATGCATGTTCCCAACTTGACACTTTTCATGCTAGGAACTACATTGACTCCACTTGGTGATGTATTCCCCACCTTTAGGAACTTAGGATAACATTATATCACATGATTTAGACTCTAGGAATAATATCATATTATTCCCTAGGCTTAAGTACCCTTGACTTATCCTCTCTTCTTGGACTCTTATCCCCCTTTCCCTCTCGTGGAGTTCTATCCCCCCATACTCTTTTTGTTTGATTGGTATGCAACACTGATGTATTTTATTAATAAAATCGAGTGYGATTACATATTAYAATGATATGTGCGTTGGCCTTTTAGCATCTAATCTTTCCATCGTAATAATCACACAKACACTCTAGCCTCAAAACATATATACAAATGCACTTTGGCCCAAAATATCATGGCTCACCAGTGTATAGAACATATGTACATTTACAACTGGTGATCAACACGAGATATTATAGAGAAGCCTTATATTTATGGATCTATATCCTCATATCCTACTTCCAGACATGATTTGATATAATGCAATTTGAGTTATGTTTCCTTACAAAGAACCATCTGGAAGGGATCGCTCAAAATTGGTGGTAGACTCAATCTACAACACTAGTGTACATTGAGATTAATAATGATGCTACTTCCAAATATACTACAAAGGGAATCACCTCTTGGGATGTATTTTATGACATTATTAGGAATCATTTCTACCCCTTGGGATATCCCTCAAATCTCACATGCGCTATAGCTTCATTAAGTGGTTGGCTAATCAATACAATAGAATATTGAGGTCTTCACATGACTCTAGATATAGCTCTAGATTCCAGACCGAGATGAGGTACTTATTCACAAATTTAATCCTGGATTATTGGTTTTTTTTCACTTTGAAGGGGCTTGGTTAGCAATAGATCCCTTAACCAAGCCTTTATTTGTGCCTTGGCTATTGAATAAAAAATAGAGAGGTGCCCTCGATTCTATCCCTCACAAAACCCTAATCCTACCACTATAACTAATCCTCATAACCCTCCTACTATCATGAGGCCTTCTCCCACTTTCCCTCAAAACCATAAATTCTTTGGCTCTTCATTGTTTATCCTAAACCAATGGTGTCACTTCCACCAAGCTTACACACATTCGGTAGTCAATTTCCATGTCTTAAAATGTTAAGATGCATACATTGTATACCGATCAATCTAAATATAAATTTTACAATCTCCCCACATAAACCTCCCCTCCATCACATCCAAAAATAGTTACCTTATAAAACCCTAATCAGACACATGACTCACTCAAGTCTCTGAGCATAACACTGGACACACCTCTCGTAGTTATGGATATTCCTAGTTCTCTCTATAGCCACACTTCCTCTCTATTAGGCGCCCATCAAAATAGGTTGTGAGCATGTCAATCAATATTCTTATAGGTTTCACATCTCCTCCATGTTCATGCACACATTATAGCTCTTCTAACTAGCACAAGGATGCCCAAATTTAGGTCATACAATGAGGGATCATAGAAACACTATCACCCTTCATTCATATGTCCAATCTCAAGATTTCTACATGCTCGCTCGTATAGACAATCCACACACCATCGGGCACACTATATATAGGAAGAGCACATTTACATTGGTCTCTACATTCAACTATTACATCATTCATATCTCTTTTATCTTTCAACCTATGACTCACCATTAGCACACTGGTTCACCATATCTTCACTCACTATTTAGTTGTTTTTCTATCACACAACCTCAACTCAATCCTAGCATGTTACTAATTATTGTATCTCTTCAACAATTAGATACATGTTGATCTTAAGGGAACCCTTCCTTTTTTTGCATGGATATGATATTTACTAGACATGAAGGATCCCCTTATACAAATATAGATTTATATCTAGCTACACATTATTAGTCCACCAACAATACACCATTCTCCCCTTCTAGATACAACCCAACAGATGCTTGTCACCCTTGCTGAGTACCATTGGTTTCCATTATTTTTTAATACTTGTTTAGCCTGCTATTTTGACTAACAACACTAGCATCCAACAACACACACATAATATGATCTCTCTCTAGCATGCAATATGTAGTAGTTACATCACTATTTTAATTAGACGCAGCTTCACACCTTCAACAAGAGCATCTTTCCTTTTCTAATGAATGAACAAGTCTTTATTTCATTGATATTCTCATCTTTGCAAACTATGCTACTCCACTTCTACATTCCAGGGGCCTCAACACACCACACAAGACTCTATCCACTTTTTTTCCATCTCTTTATCTCACAAGAATTATTAATTTATTCTCTTGATTCACACATACCATTGTTGGATCATGTTGTCATTGATGTCAAAGGAACAATGTCTTGTCATACTATATTGATGTAATGATTGATGGATCATGTATTGTCATTGATATATGATGCATATATGAAGATGGATCAATGTGTTGTTATATGATGCATAGATGAATTGATGCATAGATGAAGATGGATCGATGAGTCATCATTGATATATGATGCATAGATGGATTGAGGTATCAATGTATTGATATAACAACACATTGTGGTCATGCATGGAATCAATGACAAAGAGACAATGTCATAGTGATGTGTTATCATGGGTTATTCCAAGTTGGTTTGATGTAAATATGACTCATTATTGTCTTTTCATGATTGATAGGAAGTACAAATGGATGAACTCCAAAGTGGTCCCTTTACGATGAAATCCCTCACTAGAAGACACTTTAAGGTTGAGTTATCCTAGAAGTATGGTTAGAGAACCCATGCTTAATTGTGGAATAATGAGATGAAGATCAATGAATTTGTCAGTGAAACTATCCTAGATGGATAGTGTTTGTCATGCCATTTCCGATGGTATGTGGAATTTCACATAACTCCTCACGGTTTGAGAGTTATGGCCTTACGAAGTTGGAGGACTCTCATATGTTGGCTAGAAGCCCCAAAAGGTCAAAGAAGTCAAAGTGCTTACAAAGAAGAAATTATTTAAATAATAAAGTAAAGTGACAAAGTCAAAAGGATTATTTAAATAATAAAGTAAAGTGACAAAGTTAAAAGGATTATTTAAATAATAAAGGTAATGGAGAACTTTCTAATTATGGAAATTGGTTATAAGTGGGTTAACCCTAAAATAAGGAAAGTGGGTTAAATGGACAAGTGGCCATGTGAACAAATGGCTAAGTGGACAAAGTTGGATAAAGATGGCTACGTGGACAGATGGTTATGTGGATAAAATGGATGTGGACAAAGTGGCCTAGTGAATGCTTCTAAGGAAGCTACTTGGAGAGTATAAATAAGAGGCAAGGGTCTCTTGTAAAGATATCTCTCTTGAGCATATATTGAAGATATATTCTGAGGAAGAGATTGACTAGAGGATCTCATAGACGCATCAAAGTTTCCGTAAGTTTGAGATCTTGACGAAGAAAGTTTTGGAAGTTCAAAAACCCTAGTTTCTGAAGGAGCACGCAGCTTGTAGTGGGCCTAAGCGTGTACATACACGGGCTATAGTGAGCTAGAGCACGTACACACGCAAGTTGGAGAAGGTGAGAGAGCGTATAGTTGAAGAAAGTCATGGAGGTTTGAGTGTGAGCTGGTGCCAAGTTCTTGAAGACTGAAGCAAGTTCCATATCATCATTTTATGGGCTCAGATATTCCATAGAAGTTCTAGTATGGTTACATGATTTCCTTGACGGATACTTTTGCTTATTGTATGGTGAATGCTTAAGGCATTCTTGGTGTGGCTGGTATGATATGGTTATGTTGGTTGATTGATAGAGTGAGCAACACTCTTATGATTCAGTACTAATATGGTTGCTATAGTATATTGGTTACTTATGATTGAGTAAAATTCATATTGCATGGTCGAGGAGCATGAGTAACTTGTTGGAGAGCATAGATATGTTCTGATTGGTTATGGTACAGATTGGATAGTGAAAGGAGAAAGTGGATGTGACGGAAGGATGTAGAGGATCTGAGTTTTTCAAGGAGAGAAAACCTTAGTTGATCAAAAGGCATACGCAGGATGCAATACAGATTGGACACATACATACGTGAGTTGTACTACTGGTAGGGCGCATACAGACGCGTGTTTCACTACTGACAGGTCACGTACCTATTGACAGATTGGTATCTGTTGAGGATTGAATCCTCTTCTCAGTTGTTGTTGAGTTGTGTAAGATGAGTCTTGCATTGCAGAGCTGGTGCTCTTGTAGAGTTGTACTCTATTCAATTGTTGTTGATAACCCAATGATTATAGTCCATAATAAAAATAAAATTGTACATACTTCTTGTGTTCTTTGTGTTCCTTGTGGTGATTACTTATTGATGATATATGTTGTTGATATATGTTCACATTTAACTGGTTATAAATGACAATAATAAGTGATGAGTAAATGGTGATTGTTGACTAAGGAGTTTTGTGAAGGGAAGTTTGAAAAGAGCCCTATACTGATTCACCCCCCCCTCTTAGTGTGGTCGGTGTGTCCAACAACCATATAGCGCACTTCCTTTTTGTTCTAGCTCTAGGTATATACACAAATTATGATGATGACCATCTCACTAGATTTCTTTTTTCTATCAATATTAGCTAGTTCACTCTCAAGTTTCAATAGGCACCTCTTCATTCCTTCTCTAGAAATGCAATTGTCCATAGTCCTCATCGTGTGTACTTCATAGTGCATCTTTTGTGGCTAGAGTCAAATCTAACACTTGTAGGTGACATCTTTTTGTTCTATAGTCTCATTCTTAAACCATGAAGAAAACAAGGATGCTTTCGAACTAAATTGAGAGGAACTAATGTAGATATCTATGACTCCCTCTCCAAGGATAATGCACCCCTCAGTCTAACAACACCCATCTTAGTTAACCATGATTTAAGAACATCCAACCCTTTAGGGAAACATTACTCATTTCCAACTATTTTAGTTAGTAGTTATTGATGTGTAGCATGTAGTTGTATCTTTCTATCCTTTGACATGTAGGAGTTGTTTATTATTTCTTTTTTCAATCCTTGGGCTATGTACATCTTGAGTAAACCCATTGTATTTCTATATAAAAAACATTTGACCAACATAATAAATGCAACCATTTTTTCCTTAAAGCTTTTTGATAACATAAAGATGCCAAACTTATGAACCTAAAATGTAACCAAACAAACATAAACTAAATGTAGTAAAGTAACCACAGCACTGCAACACAAGAATCACTAAGCTACAATGGATGTGCTTTATTAATCTTGGAAACCTATATGTTAAAAGCACTTCCCTTCCCTTACTGGTGATGGACAAGAGAGAAAAACCTCTATCAAATCCTCTCATGCTCTCACTTACAACCATGAATCGATAATCCCAATACTTAATAACCACACTCTCACCATTAACTCTTTCTCTCAATCCATACAAATCTTCCAAAATTAACTCTCACAATCCTCACATATCTTCTTAAATTATGACCCATGCTGGAGTGGTTAAGTTTCTCAAATCAAGACAATGAATATGCCACTTTTCTCCTCAACTACTCCATAACCCAAGCTTTTATGCCATTAAGTAATAAACGTTCTAACAATAAACCCACTACTACAAAAGACCAAAGCAAGTTAACTGCTCGATGCTACAGGGGCATGCACTCCACCCGTCATTCCGCATCATGTATCAACTCTCTAAGTAAGTCAAATTCCAGGCTAGGTACAACATTTAGCAGTTGAAGGAAACCTTTTCGTAGCCCAATGAATGCGATGTGGCTCAAGCAGTCAAGGAGAAGGTTGCAGCTTGTCAAATATATTCCCGAGCACCATCATCGAAAGACCTCGAGCTGCATCCACAGGTACGAGAAACATAATGTAAAACAGGTTGTCTATGTTGCACATAAAATGGTGGGAAAAATCTTGAATGTTGTCTTTACAGAGTCCCAAAAGTCATTTTGTCAGTTGTCAGGCGCATGCCCACCCTTAGCACTATTTGCCACTTTTTTTTGCTGGTAGTGGAAACAGTCTGACGCAACGATAACAAAAGTGCCCCTTTATTTTTCGAATCAGTCTCATGAGACAGGCTTGCTAGTGATCCTCAATAACGTGTCACCATGATCTGCATGCATGCAAGCCCCCTGAGTTGGTGCTAGTGTCTGAACAAAATCCCGCACATCAAGCTTGAGGATCTACATTGATTTCTCGGAACAACAGAAGTGGCGTGTATCCAACAGAAAAAGCATATGCAACGATTCGTCAAGAGTGAAACTTGGCTTAATAATTATCACCATGAATACTAGTGATATGACACCTCAAGAGTATTGCATAACGTACACACCAGGAATTGCATAAAGCACAAAAAATATAATCGAAGCACAGTTGAAACATCGCAATGCGGCAACCACATCAACCCCAACAATCCCCTGGAACATACAGTCGTTGGCAGACAACAATCTGCCTTGAATACTTTATCCAACCACGATGTCTTGTCATTCATAAAGCTCGACAATGTATCGTGTATGGGCAACAACTCGGGGTAGAAATGGGGATGGTTGCGACTGTACACCAGCGAATTTCTCTGATTGAAAGAGGCTTGACTTCCTGACATCATTGTTGGGCTATTCTTAACAGGAATGTAGATTTTAGTAATCGGAGCTGGAGGGCCAGCCACAATGTCAACCCCTGATTGGAGGGCCAGCCATAAAGTTAACAGGCAAGCCACAAAGTCAACTCCAAATCAACCCCTGGATTAGAAGTCGAGACACATAGTCAACAGACCAGCCACAAAGCCAACCCCTGATTGGAGGGACAGTATCGAAGTCAACTCAACCCCTGATTGGAGGGCCAGACATAAAGTCAACAGGCATGCCACAAAGTTAACCCCAAATCAACCCCCTGATTAGAAGTCCAGACACAAAGTCAACAGACCAGCCACAAAGCCAACCCCTGATTGGAGGGACAGTCTCAAAGTCAACAAAGTTAACAGTTGAGTTTGTGACTTGGGCCCTCAGATGATCACGCGAATCTACAATCAAGATTTTCTGGACTAATATCCATATGATTCCTGGCATCCTAGATCTCCATCGCCACGTGACCTCATTTGATTCTATCTCCTCTCCACAATGATGGATCGACCACAATGCCTCCCATGATATGGAACTCTGACTGGGCATGAAAATATTGGCAGAATAATTGATTGTTTGCATTAATCAACAGCTGAAACTATGAACTGCATTTGAAAAGTTATATGTATACAAGCCGACAACAAGCACTTAGGCGACCATTTTGCAAGCCATGGATTATGACGGTACATTCAATATTACAAGTACAAATCCCTCCGCCAGCATTCATAAAAATAGTGAATTGTGTTCCCTAGCAAGCAAATGTACTAAACTCCATTCATGCATTGCCAAATCCACAACCGTTTTATTGAATTTGCCACAGATTTCTCATGAGTTTGAGCAATAAGCCATTCAAAGGAGGCATGATTGAGGCGTCACCATAAACAAAGTGGTGGGCCCCCCATGTGTAGTTAAGGTGCATCATATCCATTCAAAGCACACTCAACACCAACAGTATCTCTGTCGTCTGCCTCGTGTACCAAACCAAGGTGTTACATGGCAGAAACTGGTCACTTCTCAGAGTCTTTGAAGCATTAGTATGGTCTTTGAAATACCTGGAAAGGGTTGCAACCACCACTGCCACTCAGATCTATTACATCTGAGATTGCACTCAGATCTATTACATTTGAGTGTATCCACACATACCAATTGTTAGCCACTGGAGAAAATCCACCAGATCGGCCACAACCTTTGAGAACCAGAACTCAACTCCTGATTTCCATATATCTGATATATATTCTTCAATTTTACCGTATCCAGGTAGTGAGAATAAAAGGATATCCAACCATTAGCTGAAACATATGCATCCATCACAATAGCTATTAGAAACCCTTCAAACCTAGGTTAATGCAACAATTGTTAGAATATTGTAACCACTCATGCTAATTAAAAAGCTCTACATGAGCTCTGTTGCAAGTCTCATGTTTATTTTTTTTTAGTTAAATCTAGTTTCTTCTGGAAATTGTACCTAGACAGATTTTCTCACCTAGATCTTTCCAAAATATTATTTTAAAGTATTCTCTTATATGTATTTATATCTCATTTGTGAAACAATGCAAGTGTGAACTTGATGAGTTGTAGTAACAGTTCAAGGTGTCCTTCTCTTAGTTGATAGATGTTGCAGCATTCATAGTAAATCTCCCTCCCTCCGTATATCAATGGTATCAGAGCGAGGTTGGAGCCATATTTCAAAAGTCAAGTGAAGGGTTTCTGCATGAGCTGGCAAGACAAATGTTGTTCTATTAAATTTGTGATTAGTGAATACATTCTTGTTGAGTGATGGTGAATTTTTTTGCAAAAAAAAATTGAATTTTTGGTGTAGTAGTAGATACTCATAAAAGTGTGGCCAAATTACAATTTTTTTGTGTTAATTTAAAGGAAAGAAAAGGGTTTTGTCTTGGGTACAAAACAAGAAATAAAAAATGGTTTCAAGTAGCAACAACCTTGCACAACCACATATCCCCATTCTCATAAGAAATAATTACAAAGTTTGGACAATCAAAATGAGGACATTATTACGTTCTCGGGATGTTTGGGATTTTGTAGTTCATGGGTATGTAGAACTAGGAAGAATGATGCAAAAACATTCTATCTGAGTGAAATTCGCTCAAAGACAACTTGGGACATATTAATGATAAACTATTAGGGCATTACCAAGGTAACTATAATCAAGTTGCACATGTTAATAATGCATTTTGAAAATTAGAAGATGAAGGAGTAAGAGTTAGTAGACCAGTTCGTGACCCAATTCATTAACATTTTAAACCATTTAAGAATGAATGGTGAAGAACTTCCAAATCAAAAAGTGGTAGAGAAGGTTCTTAGAACTTTTCCTAAGAAGTTTGATGCAGTCATTATGGCCATTGAAGAGTCCAAGGACTTGACATGACTATCAATAAATGAGATGTTGGGATATTTTCTATCCCATGAATCCAAAATATATGGGAATGATGATTCATCTTTATAAAATGTATTCAAATATGAGGTTTCTATCTCAAGAGATAGAGAAATATCAAGGTCAAGAGGCAGGAGTAGGGGAAGTAGAAGCAATGAAAGAAATAGTAAGGAAGATTTGAACAAGAAAGGAGACCATATCAAAACCCTCATAGCTAAGGAGGAACAACAATAGAAGCTCACAACTAAATCAAAGGTATGACAAATCCAAGGTTAAGTGTTTTTACTGTAATAAGCTAGGTCATTATGCACATGAATATACAAAAAAGAAGGATAACCTTAGAAAACATCATGAAAACTATTATAACATCTCTAAGAAATATAGAGACTCTTTATTCCTTATTTGTAAGTATACCCAAGAGACTTCTCATGATATTTTGCTTATATTTAACGGGTGTAGCAATCATATGACAAGAAATAGAAGCCTAATTGCAAACCTAGATGATTCAGTAAGGACTGAAGTTAAATTGGAGACAAACAATATTGTAAATGTTATGGGAAAAGTAATGGTCAACATCATGACCACACAAGGACAAAAAATGCACATATCATATCTATACTAAGCCCCGGGCTTGAAACATAACCTTATTAGTGTTGGCCAACTTACCCAAAAAGGGAAATGATTGTTTTATATAATGACAAACCTCCTAGGAAGATGTTGATCACTATGGTGAAGATAACAATGAATAAAATGTGTCATATTTCCATGAATTATTGTAGATAAAATGTCTCATTTTCCAAAAAGAAAACATGTTTGGATGAATTTAGGTTGTGGCATTTCAGATTTGGTCACCTACATTTTGGTGGCCTAAAATTATTGTAGTAGAAAAAAATGGTAAAAGGTTTTCCTCCCATTCAAGAGCCATCTAGTTCATGTTAGAGCTGCATTTTGGTAAAACTACACATGGATGGTTTCCCTAAAGGAGTGTCTTATAGAGAAAAGTCACCCTTGGAGCTGATTCATACAGATCTACGTGGTCCAATGCAAACCTAGTCACTAGGAGGAAGTTACTACTTCATAACCTTCATAGATGATTATAGTAGAAATACTTGGGTGTACTTTCTTGCAAAGAAATCTAAAACTTTTGACAAGTTCAAAGCATTCAAGTCATTGGTGGAGAAGCAAAGTGGCCATCAAATTAAAGTGTTAAGATTAGATAGATGAGGTGAATATGATTCAAATGATTTTCATGTTTTCTACTAGTAACATGGAATGAAAAAATAATTTACAACAAAGTACACACCTTAGCAAATGGTGTAGAACCATTATGAATATGGCTAGAAGCATGTTGAAATAAAAACATTTGTCAAATTATTTTTGTGGAGAAGTAACTTGCTCTATTTATGTTTTGAATAGATCTCCCACTAAAAGTGTGAAGAACAAAGTCCCACAAGAAGCATGGACACGTATGAGTTGCAGTGTAGCACACTTTAGAGCAATTTGTTGTGTGACATATGCTCATGTGCCTAAAGAGTTGAGAAACAAGTTAGATGACAGAAGTGAAAAGTGCATCTTTCTTTGGTATAATGATTAGTCCAATGTATATAAATTGTATAATCCAGTTACAAATAAGGTCATAATCAATAGGGATGTTGAATTCAAAGATGATGATGCATGGAATGGGAGCATAGAAAATACTATAATTGTTATGCCTCAAGTAGAAGATGAAGTAGATGAGAAGATTTCACAAGGTGGACATCAAGGTCCACAAACCCAATCATTAGTTAGAGGTACTCCAACAAGGATTTAAAGAAATTATGTTCAAGGTGATTCATCTAGCACAATAGCCCAAACTCTTCCTAATTCTTAATTAAGTAGTGAATCTAACCCTACAATTGCTTCCCTAAGGTCTAGAAATAATATAAGTTTGAGGGAAATATATGAATATCTAGATGTGCATTCAAATTTTGCATTGTTTACTTGTCAACCCGCATATTTTGAAGAAGCAATTAAAGAAGGAAACTGAGTCAAATCAATGGATAAAGAAATGGATTCCATAGAGAAGAATGATACATTGGATCTAGTAGAATTACCATAAGGCAAAGATTGCACTAGTGTAAAATGGGTTTACAGAACCAAGTTTAATGAGAAGGGAGAAGTTGAAATGTACAAGGTTAGACTGGTAGAAAAAGGTTTTTGTAACGACCCTGCTTAAATAGATGTATAGGATTATTAATTATAATTAATTTAATAATCTAATTGTCCTAAAAGTAACAATAATTATTTCTTAAATAACCTTAACTAATTAATTATTATTAATTAGTTGTTCATGATTGTCAAGGATTAATTAATTATTGATTGACTCATTAATTAATTAAGTAAAGGATTAAAGTGGGTTAATAAATTATATTGTTAAATTAAAGCTTACGTATTCAGGAAGGGATAGGGTATTAAATATAAGATAAGATAATAAATAAGAAAGGATAAAATAATAAAGGAAAGGATAAGGGGCATTAACTAGGAGTAGGTAAGGAAGTAAATGCGGGGAGAGGGCGGTGAAGGAGGATATGAGTGGAGGAGGTTAGGAAGGAGGGGATTCATTCGACGGGAGATTGGGATTGATTTTGGGGGGCTCTCTTGAATTGGCAGGGAGGAGAGTGGATTTCTATAGTGGGGAGGAGTTCAGTATAGAGGGCACCGGTTTGTTGGAGGTTTTAGGCAGGCGGGGATATCCATATGATATCACGGAGCTAGGGAGTATCCTAGTTGGCCGAGGGTGGAACAAAGAGTTTTGAAGTGTTTACTTGATTGACCAAAAGGTCAATAGGAAAAATGGACAAACAGAGGGTTAGAATCAAACCCAGGTAATTTAAATTGTGCAATTGTTTTTATTCACATTTATAAATTTTTATTATTCGTTTTAAATTTACATGCATATGTGTTAAAAATAGAAAGGAATCATTGAATTTTCATAAATCTAGTAGAATTTATTGTCTTGTTGTAGAATTACTTGGATGTTAAATTAATATGACCACTACAAATGGTACCAGAGCCTTTGTTTGAAATCTGGGCCTAGGGCCAAAACTCCAAGCTCTAGCTCAACCATGCTTAACTTGCAAACAAAACACAAAATTTTAATAAAAATAATGAAATAAATTACTGTCTGATTTTAGCAGATTTTTAACTACTAGGGTTGTTACAAGTATGGATAAAATCTGAACAAAAAGCCAAAATCAACAATTCCCGATTAAAATATCAAATATACTCTGTGGATTCTTATATCAAGTTTGCAAAGAAGCTCTCATCTAATCGTTGTATTTCGTTAAAAAACAATTGCAGTAAGTAAAACTATGCATATAGTGGAAATCAAATATCTGAGATAACAAAAGAAAATGGAAAAATCAATGCTTTAAAGCGGTATAAGTGAAAGTAGCTCAGTTTTAATGTAGAAAGCTTAGAATCTAGTGCTAAGACTAACACATGCACATAAGTAGAACAAGAAAAGAAATTGATTTCATCACACTCAAAATAGAGAAGGCTTCACATGCACGTCTTTTAGCCTACAGACCACCCATGGATTGATAAAAAATAGAGGAAGACAGTAACCTGTCTGAGTTTTCTAAAATACACTTTTATCAACATTTATGCATAAAAACTATTTTTTCTTTTTTTAGTATTAATACTACAATCCAAATTATCACTGAACTCATGTATGGTTATCTAGCACTATTGTCTAGTAAATATCGGATGGACAGAGTTTCGATTGTCTTAAATAAGGGTGGAACTAAATGATAGCCTAGACATACCTCTTTCTTTATTTGCATTCATATATTGTATATAATGCATATATAAACCTAAAAATTACAAATAAGAAACCATGTATACTTGTCAAGGATAATATTATGATAGAGGCATAGTTGTGTTGCATGAGAAAAGTAGACATTGAATACTAAAACACTCTCTATGGTATTGAGCACTGAAAGTTAGCCATGTGTAATCCTAAGCACTTAAAGCATATTGTTGTAATTGCACCCCGATCAATGACAATCAATAGCAAAGTCCCAAATCATGTGACAATAGTATCAGAGAAATATATAACTAAATTGAAATGCAAATTTAAATGGGGACTTACAAATTCCTGAAATATTCCCACTTGCTATCAAGCAAGACAGTTTCTCCCCTTTCAACAGGGCAACTAAAACTGAACTTGCCATTTTGTGATAAACAGAAAATCCGCATTGACTTATGTGTTTATATTTTCCATTGCCAACATTATGATATTTGAATGGTAATTTTTTGGTGAGTGAACAACTAGAACTGGCCAGCAGACAATTATCATTCCTTACAGATCATAACTATTCTCATAATACATGACAAATTCATTTATCTTTCCTACTTACTTTAATTACAGAAGCACGAGAGATAAGATACTCACATCGTTCATTGTCAAGTGGTCTAAGCACTTCTCCAATAATTTGACCAACACTTTGAAGAGATTTTAAATCATCTTGAGTTTTGTCCAAATTCCTTTTTAATAGCCCTCAAATTGGCTCTAGAAGTGCCTGAACTCAGCATGAACTCCTTATCTTGGAGAAACTTCTTCACAGCTCGTTAACTATGTGTAGGCAATGACCCGCATCGTCTGCATCCATATAGTTTTCCCTTTGTTCTATACTACCTCTTCCCATTTAGTTTCACCCATTTTCGCGATCAACATGCACTTAGAGGCACTACGTATCTGAAGTTTGAATACTGAGAGTAAGGCATGGGAGGAAGAAGCCCGTGGAGTTTGACCACGGGACTCCACTTACCCTTAGCAACTACAACTACAAATGCGCCACTGCTAAGCAACTAGGGGTGCCACTGTGCTCAATGCATTGCCAAGGGGAGGAGCTCGCAGCCATTACCAAAACTCCGCCACCATAGCAGAGAGGAGAGGAAAAGCCGAGAGCATTTAAGTAAAGGGAGAGAAATGGGAATGATGGAGTGTTAGGTTTGAAGGAAACGTAGGGTTCAAAGAGATGGCAGGTGTAAGGTTTTGTAAGAATAAATTAAAGCCACGTGGGCCTCATCACGAGACCGCCACCCGTTAAATTATTTGCATTTTATTTATTAAGTATTTATTTTATTTTTTATTTATTTATTTATTTTATTTTTTTGGTTAAATTATTAAGGTTTCAATTTAAATTCAATGTAATTTTTTAAATGTTTGATTTTTAAAAATTATATTTAAAATAATAATACAAATCACGAAAATTTAAATTACTAGAATTAAATTAATTACTATGTATATTAAATTAAATTAAAATAAACAATTATTTAAATTTAATAATATGTACTAGACTTACTATAATTTTTTTTTTTTTATTAAATTGATTACAAAGGGAGGGTGATATGGAGTCTATGGAGTTTGAACCCACGACCTCCACCCACTCCCTAAGCCTTAAGGAACAACCAAACATAGCATACACCATGCTTGGCAATGCCTTGGAAAAAAAAATAAAAATAAAAATAATAATAATAAAATTAATAGGAAGGATTAAGTAAATTAGTGACTAGTTAATTAACACTAATAATAATATTCATTTTCAGGAATAAATTGTGTTGATTAAGGCGATTGAAACTTAAGTTAAGTTTTAGTTAGATTATTAGTTTTAATAAACTAACCTGACCCATAGAGTGGCTGGCATCTAGTTAACGTCGAAAGGTACATAATGTTGGTGAGCCTTGGCGTGGTTGGAAGTTGTGGACAATTATTTAAATGCCATTGGTTTTTAATCCTATTTAATCATTTTAACCTGGTAATTATATATCCTTGCAACAATTTTTTTAATGTGATTAGGTAAATGTTAAAAGTAAACATGTTAATGGATGCCTTCATAAATGCAATAAAGTTATGAACAATAAATGGAGGCCCATTGATTTTGGAGGGGCGACTAAGAATATACCCGACATCTTGATACATAGTCGCTTCGGATAATGTTTTAAGGTTAAATAAGATTAAAGTATCATTAATTGTGCCCATTGTCAATAGGTGTCATATTTTAGAAGCGTAAATTAATAAACATAAGGCCGGAAGTCACTTTAATCAAGTTGTAAAGTTAAAGGGCTTAGACTAGGACAAGCGGGAGGGAGGCGACATATGCACTAGGAGAGTAAGCCCTTAGGAAGTGAAGCGAGTGTAAACAGGGAAGTCTAAGCGTGGCCTCTGAGGGCAAAGGAACCAATAATTGTTTTCATAGGAGTGAAGAATCAAGCAGGCAGCAATCGCCTTAACTAGTAATCCCCTAATGGAGTAATGTCATTTTACAGACAAGTAAAGAAAACTTAAGCCTAACCCATGTTTCTAGTTTAAAGTAGCACCAATTTGAAGCATCATGAACTCTTCCCTAACTAACTGGGGTGATGCAGGGTTAAAGCATATAGGATGTGAATTAGGGACTCGAGGGGAGGCGGCGGGAGCATGCGATATAACAATACCAACACGCCCGCCACCACCATCGCTGCGAACTAGCCCTCATACTGCGCACATTAGAAGCCATTAACGAGACTTTAAAAGGCGACAAGCAGGCAAGAATGAAGTGGAACCCCCATCATTTTGGAGCGAGGTAATCCGGAAGCATCAATGGATTAGGGGGAGGACGCCACCGAAGAAGACATCGCGCATGAATTCTGAAGATCAAACTTCCAGATTTTTTTGGGGGTTGCGCCAGTGAACGCATGGAAGCACGGTTGGAAGGCATGACAGGTGTTGCCTTAAGGGACTATGTGTCCAACTCAAAGGAAAAGTCACCATTTTTAGTTAAGAGCGGTGCCTTGAGAACTACAGTGGGGCAACTGGAAAGACAAGCGCACTTACGAACCACGGTGAAAATGTAGAACTTTTAGAGTTTCTGAAGGAAATATCTACCGACATACTACAAGGAACAACGAGTAGGGGCATTTCATGCCTTGAAATACCTACCGAGAAACGAGCGTAGAAGAATAGCTGAGAGATGAGATTTATGGAATTGGTCAAGTATGTTTAGTATATGGATAATGACCAGCGAAAGGCAGAGCGCTCATCTATGGATTGAACCCTAAGTAAGAATTATGAATGCGGATGGCTGGAAGTCTTACGTAGAGAAGTAGTGGGAAAAATGCAGCGTTATCGCAGGAGGAACACATGAACCATAGAAATTTACAAGACTGACATTTACGCATCATCCTAGATTCGTAGGAAAGACCACAAGGACATTTCCTAAAGGAGGGGGCTCAAGGACACCGCCATATGGTAAAAGTCGCATAGGGGCAGTAGGCTGCGAGGATTTCAATGTAGCAGAGTGCAACATCTCGTTCATGCATGTGGTCTTGAGACGGAGTCCCGACCATCTGGGAACACTTGAAGTAGGGGCAGGGGTTCTAGGAAGGAACTCATTTTAGAAGCTGATCACATAATAGTGCGGAGTTCAATCCTACGTGTTACTGTTAGAGTCACGAGGAGGATATTACGTGGCCAGTTAATGAGTTAAAATTACTTAAAGAGAAGGAAACGCGTGGAATCGTGGCCACCCGATTTCGAAAAGTTTAACCAACCCGCAGGGCGAACATCAATCCCATGATTGGTGGAGTCGCCAGTATGCTAAAAAATATCAATGTTAGTATTTTGTTTGATTATGGTGCGATAGATAATTTCGTTTCCCCATCTGCATTAGAAAAAAGAGAATTGGGTTGGCGACCCTCACAGAGCGATGATTTTAAGCAAGTCGATATGGCTTCGGGGAGAAAACAAGTAGTAGGACCTAGATTTGATATTTGTATAGTAGACCTAGGATTGTACACTACGGAGTTGAAAGTACATCCAACTGCTCTCGGGGCATATGACTAATCATTGG
The DNA here is from genome assembly GCA_010110895.2 of Picea sitchensis. Lineage (NCBI taxonomy): Eukaryota > Viridiplantae > Streptophyta > Pinopsida > Pinales > Pinaceae > Picea > Picea sitchensis. Next base: position 134,219 of record SNQJ01S0035686.1, read on the forward strand.
AATGGATTGGTTAGACTCTGAGCTTTGTGGGTGTTTCACAAAAGAGGTGCTTTGTGTATGCGATGATGAAAGGAAGACTAATAGGATACATGGTGTACGGAAAGAAGTGTCATTAAACTTTATATATCAACTAGTGAAAGGTTAAGCGATGCTTGAGACAAAGGGTGTTGATTGTATGTAATTAGAGCGGTAAAGATAAAGGAAGGACCCTCACATTAGAGCGATGCGGTATTGTTAAATTTCGGGATGTTTCTCAGAACAACTTACGGTTACCTCACAGGAGGAGCTTGATTTTACTATTGAGTAAAGAAGCAGGAGTGCGGAGAACCAATTTCAAAACTCTGTATCGGATGGCTATTTTGAACTTTGTGAGTTGCAAATCGAGTTGAAAGATTCTTGGGCTTAGGAGCTAATAAAAGGCCCGATGTATACTCACCTTAAGTATACCCATTAATGGATCCTTATATTTGTATGCATTCGGGGAATTGAATCGTGCTCTGATGAAAAATAGATTTTTGATGCCACATAGGCTGACATAACCCGATCGGATGAAAGGAGCGTGGTGACTCTCAAAGGTGATTTTCGATGGGGTATCATCGAGTTAAAGTTAAGGAAAATTGATATCCCAAAACGCCTTTCAAACTCGGTTGGACTATTCTGAGTTTTGTAGTACGCCGAGGATATTGGCTACCAGCGGTATTCACATGAGCCTCATGAACGACATATTCGGAAGTACTTAGATCGATTTGTACAAGTTTTTCTAGATAGCGTCCTCGCCTATTCAAGAATGAGAAGCGAGAACACTTGCGAATAGTGTTGTATCACGCCTTAGAGAGAACAAAATTGTATGGGAAGCTATGAAGTGTTCCTTCTTCGAAAAGAGATCCACTATTTAGGTCATATCATTTCTAGGCAAGGGAATCTCTATGGACCAATGAGAAAAAGGTAAGGCCATTATGGAGTGGTGAGTGCGAAAAATGCCCATGAGGTGAGAGCTTCCTTAGGACTAATGAGTTATTATCCCGAGGAGATACATTGGAAGGATTCTCAAAATAAGCCAACCCATCACCTTACGTATAAGGGGTCCAAGTATATGAATGGGCGGAAAGAGTGTGATAGTGCCTTCATTGAGAAATTAGGAGGTTACTAACTAGTGCGCAGTTCACGAGTGGGATATGGAAAGGACTACGGTCACCCTTGCGGATGCACCAGGAAGCAGGGTTGGAGAGTTTATGCTAATGCGGATGGAGGAGTGATAGATTATAAGTCAAGGAAGTTGAAGAAGCCCGCAGAAGATTTATCTGGCATTTCGTGATTTTAGAGTTGGTAGGCACGTAATGCTAGCTCTGGAAACTTTGAGCACTATCTTGTGGGGGCGAACTTTTGAGCTCAAAACGGACCATCAAAGTTTAAAACATTTAGCTTCACTCAAGGGTCACGAGATGCTAGGCAAGGTGATGGAGTGGTATGTTATATTTGAAGGTAATACTATTCTATGGATAGTACATGTCATTCCATTTAGGGTGGTATGTGGAGCGTCACATAACTCCTCATGGTTAGAGAGTTATGATAGCAGGAAGTTGGAGACCAAGAAGGTTTTGGTAATGGAGCCAAGTTTGTTTTGATGGATAATGGTATGAGGTTTTTATATATTTTAGAGGAAAAAATAATATGAATGGATGTTACATGTGTACCATTTCTGGTGAGTATGTGTAGCGTCACATAACCTCCCGCAGTTTAGAGAGTTGCTAATGATGTGAAGTTGGAGGAGACCTCATGGAGTCATCCTAGGGAGGCCCAAAGGTCCAAAGTAGTCCAAAGAGTGGTTTGAGAGATTTTAGAAACTAAATAATAAAGTGAAGTGATGAATTATGCTACAGCTCAGAATTAGATACCAAGAAATTATTTAAAATAAAGTTATTGGAGGGTACTGAGAGGGACAGAGTGGTTTGGGGGGTTGGGGTTTGGCCCCTGCCTGCACTGCTGCCTGCCTGCCACTGCCTGCTGCCAACAAGATGGGATGGTTTGGATGGTTGGTGACATGGGGGTGAATTGGTGATGGGTGTGCTATAGGTCAGAGGTGGATGGAATAGGAGATTGTTGGAAGTAATGGAGTTTAATGGATGGAGTGCCTGGTGGACCAGGTGGTTTGGGGTGGGATTGGCCACAAATTAAAGTGGGTTGAATGGTTAAAAGGTGACTTGGCAGGAGCTATGCCAGAGGTATGGAAATGAGGGCAGGGCTCGTTTTGAATCACCTTGAGTATATTGGTATATCTGGTGTGAGGTGACCAAGGGATATCTGGAACCAAATTTGGGAGAGAGGGTGGAAATTAAACAGGAGTAGGAAACTCAAGGAGGGATAAATTCTTTTTGATGGTGAGTGCTTTCTAGGGTATGTTGCTTACATGTCATCTCACCATTTTTTCTCAATGGCTTTTTCTGGGAATGATTCCAGACCATTGAGAGTGTAGGCCATTTGAGGAAAACATGTCAGGTATGTGGTAAATTTCATCTTGTGGGCCGTTTTATTTTTGGGTGCACTCCATTGAAGAATTAGGGTTTTTGACGAGTCCTAAAACTAGTCTGAAACATGTCTTCGGGGTAAAAATGTCATAGCATTATTTCATAACAGATCCAAATTAAGTGGAAAAGCGTTCATTTATATCTGGGTTTGTATTGATTACATTGTAAAGATTTTCAGATCCATACAGCAAATATTATGTTCGGGGCATGCTCTGGTTGCTCTCTAGGGAATAGGCAAATTCAAAGGTAATGCCATTTTTTCTATAACTCCTTTTGCTGAGAGGGGTTCCAAGTATTGAAACCTAGATGAATTGCATAAAAAACAATGAAGGACATTTGTGTACTATTTTTCATATCTTTATTCATTACGGTACATAGTTATTATTATTTCAGAGTTAGGGTTGTTGACTAATCAAACTAGTCATGTGAGACTAAAAGTAGAAGTTTGATGAAAATCCTAGTCTCTTGTTGGTAAAGTTAAGGAAGGTTTGTAGGTAATGTGATCATATACACAGGGTCTATTAGGAGTTACAATTCATATTTGCTTGGATAAATTAAATTGGTAGGGACTTTTTAGTTTGGGTACATGTTGTAGCTTACATGGTTGAGACAAGTAGTTGATGAGTTGGCACATGTATGAGGTGTATAGTTGATGATGTTGGTACATCTTGATGGAGTCATAGTTGATGAGAGTAGTTGATGCATTGAAAGTTGGTACATACTTGGTACATGGTTAGGAGGCACTTTTAGTAGTATTGATGACACATGGTTTGGATGATGTAGCATACTTGTATTGGTATATTATTAAGCATTAGTAGTATTGTTGACACATGGTTTATGGATGATGTAGCATACTTGTATTGGTATATTATTAGAAGCACATATTGATCTTGGTGATGATTATGAGTTGTTTTGTTATGATTGGTTGATGCACATATTTGAAAGTTGTATTGGTGATTGATCTTGGTGAGTAGATCTGATTTTGTTGATAATATTGATGAGACAAGTTGTTGTGATAGGTTGTTTGGACAGGTTATTGTGACACGTTATTCATACAGGTTTGGTGCATGTTTGATGCACTTATTCATGGTATAGGTTGAGGTACAGGTTGGTGCATGGTTGATGCACTTGTTTATGGTACAGGTTGATTACATGTTGTTTGGTATAGGTTGGTGCATGGTTGATGCACTTGTTTATGGTATATGTTAATTATAGGTTGAGGTACAGGTTGATGCATGGTTCAGGTTATTGGTACAGATTGTTTGGTGCAGGTTTATTGGTACAGGTTTACAACAATATATCTCACAGTGATAGTGTGACAATGGTTCCATCATTATACTTATACATTAGGGTTGTTGGATGGGGCAAGGACATGTGGTTATAGCCACCTTCCGGTTGTAGCCGGAGAACATAGAGGGTTGTAGCCTCCTTCTAGTTGTAGCCAGAGAATTGGGGAGTTGGAGCTTCCTTCAGGTTGTAGCTTGAGAAACTAGGGGGTTGGAGCCTCCTTCCAGTTGCAGCTGGAAAACAAAGGAATTTGGTTCTTCTAATGAATTTAATTCTTCAAGACATATAAGAAAAAACATTCTGTGGTTTTCTCTCTCTTTGGGTTTCCACATAAAAACATTGGTGTATGATGTATGTGTATGATTGTTCATTTGTTCATTGTTTATTTAATCTGCAAATATCGGATGATAATGCTACATTGATATAACACTTGCATTATATGGTTAAAAAGGATTATATTTCTCTATTACTGATTCACCCCCCTCTCAGTAATCCACCACAAGTATGCATGCTTTTGTGAATTTTTCATTGATGTAGAGGGGTGTGCACTTGATCAATGTGAAAATGTTGGATATCTGAAAAAATGAAAATATATCCAATTTAATACAAAATGTCCACATCCAAATTCCAACATGGAAAGAGATGAATGTTTAAGAGATTGTGGTTTCATTAGATCATGATTAGATTTCTAATATTGTTAGGGAGGGTATGCAACTTCATTAATGGGATCATTATAGATTAATGTTGTTTTTATTTGGCTTCTTCAACTAAATGTTCAAACTTTCAAATTTGAACAAATGTATATTGATTAGTATTTTGAATTGTGGTTTCAAGTGATGTATTTTTTTTATCATTGTACCATGGGGGAAATGAAGAGAATGTGACCTAATATTCTATGGGATGAATGGACACAAAAAGAAAGATGATGCAACCACATCAATATGGAGATTATACATGCCACTTTGCTGACATGGTTATGATCGATCACTTTTTTGAAGAAGTGAAAAAATAGGGTGATTATATTATCTATAGAGATTTTATTCCTGAATATGAATATTTTCCAATATAGTCCTTTGGCGATAGTATCACAATTACAACTCATGGAGATAAAAGTGAAGAAAGGTGAATCAAGGACATGGAAGATGGCAGATGATGGGCATGAACTTATTATGGAGACTTTCATTCCTATAACTCATTGTCCAATTGAGTAAACTATAGGCCACTTTTGAGGTTGACTTGGTTGGTGCACTAACTTATTCTAGAATGACTTAATGCACTGTTTGATTTCATTTATTTTCATATTAATTATTTTTGAAATTTATCTATTTTCTTGGTTGAATTGTTGCATTTTTTGTTTCTATTTCATTTATATTATATAATTGAAAAAAATTAGATTATTTTTGTGTTTTTTAAAATTATATTAAATATAATTGAAATCACATCAAAGGGAATATTGTAAGCACAATCTCCTCGTAACCCACTATCCTGGATTCGAACCATGACTTTGATACTTGTATTGAGTGCATTATATCTACTCATTCTTATTGAATAAAGATTGATACAAATATACATTTACTTACATGCCTTAGTGTCTKCTATCTTCCATYAATTAACTCTCTACCAAATATACAATAATTTATTAATATGGATTGGCTAAACCATTCCTATAGACTACCATTCTATTKATTCTAAACTAGTATAATTTTTGATCTCCCTCATTGATTGTTCACTTTCCTCCTTGGCCATACMTATTGTAATAATCTGTGTTTCATTTCCTTCTTGGGKTTTTCACCATAATGGTGATAATASTCTTCCTCTCCTTGCACCTAACACTTCACCTTCCTTTCAAATTTCATCACCTTCCCTAATGGAAGTATTCATGAAAKCTTTCCACATTTCTATGCCTCTTGTGCATGGCTCTATCAAGTGCTCATTTTCTAAGTTCCTGTACCATATGTTCCTAAGCTATTGTATACTTGAACTCTATATGTATAAAATTTCATTCAACTTCGCTTTCAACTCTTCCTCTACCATTCATACTTAGTCCTTTCATAGATGTCCTGCATCAAGAACCATCATCATTAAAACGTTTAACATCTAGGATGAAAAATAATCATCCTCCTAAGTAGGGTATTCTCCAAACAAGTATCCATTTTCATGTGGCCATCATGTAGAACTTCAAGAAGGGTGTCTAGAGATATCTAATTCTCTAGGGAATAATATAATRGAGGCACCCAATTGAGGTCAACAAATCACTRAGAAATGCATCTCTAACATTAAATTCCATCACAAACCATATCTCATGTACATATCCATAAAAAAATACCAAATGCATGATCATATACAATATACCCCAAATATCATGAAGAAACCCTAACACCCTAAAAGATAACACATTCTCTTACAAAGAGTTTTTTCACCAAAAACATTTGACTCCCTCTACATCTCCACCAAACCTACTATCTATAAATTTGTACCCACTACAATATTGTAATAACCATTATCTTCTAAAATAGAAATTTCACCCATGATATCATAACATCTTGATCCTCCAAAGAATACTAACCAACTATGAATATGAAGGAACATAACCCTAGATCATAAGCAACTTGCTAAATCCCAACATCCCTCAATTTAACATCATGGACCAAAGTCTCTAGAAACCACATTATGAGTTGGTCAAGATATTCTATGATATAATTACATCTCCATACAAGGCCAAGACATGTTGATCACATCTATTAGATTCACACAGATATAAATATGCACAATTCAACTCCTCAATATTGAAATACCAATTTCCTGATATAGATAATAGTCCATTTCAATATATCAACAATGAAGTTCATGGAGCCTAATTATCTTCCTGATTCATATGCAATAATTCCTACCCCTCTTCTACCGTGGGTTCGGGGGATGGCCCTGAATGAAGGCAGTCTGGGGGGGGGATCTCCCCCCCTGGTTTGGGGACACGGGGGGCAACATGCCACCATCCGAGGGTTCGGGGATGGATCCCCCTGAGGAAAATTTCCTTTTAAAATATTGTAATTTTGTAGTCAATCTAGACCATTCATTATAAGGTCAGATATCTGACAGTAGAATTTATGTTAGAGTTTTCTCTCAAGAAGGAACCCTGTTTTTTTATATGAGGGAATTGTATTGCAGCTGTGTATGTGAGTGAATATTTTATTTAGAGAGAGGAGACTATGAGAGATAGAAGAGGAAGTTACAACATGTGTGATGTAGGTTGTATCCCTTCATTTGCTGGATAATAATAAAGGAAAGACTTGGTAATTTCTCCGTGGACATAGCCCATATTGGGTGAACCACATATATATGTGTATTCATTTTTATTATTCTCTTATGTGTTTTATTTCCTCATTATTTTATTTCTCTATGATCTAATTCCTAACAAACAACTCATGAACATGGGAGTCCCTCTAATTTTCTTGAAAATATATAGTATCTGGAAAAAGATAAAATAGTTAAAATCCCTCATCCTGAGAGAATCTTGAAGCAAGAGTAACATAATGGTCAACTCCCTCTATCGGATAAAACCAAATAACCCTATCCATATAATATAAAATATTCCCATCAATAACAATAATCTAATCAACCTCAACATTATCCTCCATCAAGGTATCACACCTCTTCTCCTCAAGACAACTAGAAGGCTCATGGATGAAATAAACCAATGCAATATGAATAGAATATATCTTATAAGGTATACTCACCCTCACTAAAGATATAGGTGCCACTACATGCTCTCTATCCTCCTAAAAACTAGAAGGATCTTCTAGTCTCTCGTTTGAATGTACAAATGTCATTGGATCAATTAGTAACCTGTAAAGGCTAGTCTCCCTCACCCCTCTAGCCAAAGTCCTTAAACTAACTAGAATACAATCACAAATGGTGCACTATTTTTCCTCAAATGAAATTATCCATTATACATATTTAATGTATGAAAATGAAAGAAAATTCTTCTTCAAACTAAGAACAAGCAAAGCATTATACAACTAATCAATGACATCACTTGAAGACATCTGTAAAGAAACATATCCAACTCCTCTCAGAATATAAGTAACATCATCACCAAGACCCACATCCATCCATCCCTATGTGTCCTAAAATCTATTGAATAAATATCTATCATATGAATTATGTATTTAGGATCCACTATCCACATACCATTCAATAGTAGATATAGTGTGACTAGATAAACAAGTGACCATGTAAAATACAGTCTCAAATTGAGAGGGAGACTAATCACATATGCTTCCATTTTTTTCTTTGAATAATACTGCAATTTGATTTCTTCCTACATGAGCAACCCAAAGATTTACAAACTTTGTAAAGGTCTCTTGAAAACAAATCTTGAGAAAAAGGTATCCAGAATGAACAAGTCCATTCAAAGTAATTGGCATCAACTCTTGATCCTCCACCTTTGTTCCAATTGTGGACAACTTATCTTTCAACTCATTGATCCTAGTTAGGTATCTCACCACAACATATAT
>SNQJ01S0035687.1:35223-54175 GCA_010110895.2 Picea sitchensis
GAGATGACCTTCCTGCATTGCTTAGCAGAGATCAAGGAAATAGCACTAGGTGGGACAGCCTCGGGTATCCTGTTCAAAGCAATAATAACACTACGAGGCCTAGACTCATATACAACATGATGTTTCCATAAATAAGGTTGGCCCAAAAGAACATCACAAACTTCAAGAGGAGCAACATCACACAATACCTCATCTTTGAAGGGCTTGATGTCGTATGACAGTCAGCACTGTTGGCTGACGCGGAGATCGCTTCCTTGGCGGAGCCATCCAATGGTGTAGGGTTGTGGGTGCGGCGTTTTTGGTAGGGCCAGCCGCTTGACGACCTCTACTGAGATGAGGTTCTTCTGGCTACCGCTATCAACGATGAAGTGCAGCGGGGTGCCTTTTACCCACATATGTGAATGGAAGAGGTGCTCTCCTTCTTCTGGCATGCCTGGTTCACTAGGCTGGAGCTTGGTGGTAGCAACAGTGGCACTGGGTTCTGTGTCAATGATCCGTCTTCCCCTTTCTGGTTCTGTCTCAGAGTCAGAATCTGCATCTAATTCAGAGGCTTTCACTTCAGCCACCAGTGACTACTATGAGCGGCAGTCAGCAGTGTTATGCCAAGGGCTCTTATGGAAGTCACACCACTTCCCGGTATCTTTCTTTGTCTTTCCGGTGTCCTTCTTTGCTTGCGGCTTGTACTAGTTGTCTTGATATTGTCCATCTTTTCTCTGTCCTTTGTTCAATGGGTTGTGGCCGCCCTTTCCTAGATTTTGTTGTGAGGGGTTCCCAGGCCCAAATTGCCGCGTCTTTTGTTTGAGCTTCTGCTCGATTTTGACGGCATGTCGATAGGCCGCGCCCAAGGATGAGATGTCCAAAAATTGTATTTCGGTCTGGATGTATCTATGCAGAGCACCACGATACTTGAGCACAAGATGTCACTCTGAATCTTTGATACCCAACTTGGTGCACAAGGTATGGAAGATATTTGTGAAATCTAGTACTGCTTGGTCTCTTTCTTGCCGCAGTGTGGTCCATTTGGTATACAGGTCGTCATAACTTCCGAAAGGGTAGTATTGTTCCTTAATAGCATCCCTGAAGGATTCCCATCTGGCCATGACTGAGAATAATGAGGTTTCCTCTGTTTCCTTTTGCTCATAGAAATTTTCCCACCAATCTTTGACATGGGGAACGGATTTGAGGAGCGCAAAAGTAATCTTTTCTCTATTCGAAAATTTATGAATAGAAAAATACCCTTGTAGTAGATTCAACCACTTGTCTAGAGAATCTACGTCTACCTAACCTTCAAATATAGGAATATCAAATTTTATTTGCACCTTGAAGGGGGTGGTGCCTCCATTCGAAGAAGATGTGTTGCCTGTTGGTAGTCGCTGAAGGATTTGCGCAAAACTATCCATCATCTCGTTCCTCTGTTGCGTGAGGGATTCCTGAATCAAAAGTTTGAAAGTATCTCCTATCCTGTCATATTTCTTTTATCCTGCCATGGGAGGTCCCTTGGGCGTGCGAGAGCTTCTGTCCTCAAGAGAAACAATCTTGAGACCCAACTCTTTATACTCCGACCTCGTTGGGGACATGCATTAAGACGACAAGGAGCAGACCGGTCTGATACCACTGATATGAATTTTATGAGCAGAACGAAATGAATACAGATTATTAACAAGTTCTTAACAAAAAATAACAGAGATACAGTAAAACTGGTTTTCTATTCAATAACAAAATAAGTTGAAACTGTAAAATGCAGCGGAAACAAGCTTGCTGGAATGGTGGTGGCTTATCTCTGAGAAGAGATGTGACGACAGTGTGCATTCGCCAGAAGAAATTTACAATGAGGCTCTGAATGAATTTTTTACAATAAGAAATAAGGCCAAAATCCCTAGACATCCAAAAACCTAACCCTAGGATATGAAGTGCAAAAAGTCATGCGGGCCCCATTTGGGTAAGCTAGTACATCAAGTTCCTGGGGTCGTAACTTTTGCATACGATCTTCGTTTTAGGCGTGTGATAGCCCGTTGGAAAGGTATCATCGAGGAGATTAATTTTGTGGGCTCAATCATTCCTTCGGATATCATTGAGGAGCTTTATACTGAAAAACCTTCATTTAGGCCCTCAAAATGGCCCCAGAAGTAAAAACTGCTAAAAATAGTAAATTGCCAAAAATGTTAGAAAATTGTTTTGAGCCAGTTGGAAAAGGTGGGTGGCCACCAATATCCATATGGATCAAAGGTTCTCTTTTGCAGTCACATCTCCCTCTCCTGTGAACTAGGGCATGTGCTTAAGGTAGTCTGTGGCTGGGAGAGAATTCATAGGCTGAGGTAAAACCAGAGGGGCGTATCTAGCAACCAATGTCTCAGCCATTATGTTCCTAGGAGGATTATAACCTTCCATTTGGATGTGAGATGCAGGGGATGGAGTTTAGACGGGTAAGAACGGGGCTTTTCTTCTGGGAGAAAAATAAAAGGGTTGAGCGTTAGGAGATAAAGATGAGGGGCTGGAGGTAACATAGGTTTCCCCTTCTGTAGCTGCAACAACTCTAATAGGAGGAGGAGTAGGAAATTATTCTAAGGTCAACTCTCTCTCCTTCCACTTCACAACTTTGGGGGAGAAATGGGTGTCAAATATCTCTCCTTCCAGACCAAGAATAGGAGGGGAGAAATCAGTAGGAAAACTCCCAAAACTTAAATTTCTTGAAACTCCAGCAGTTTGTATAATAGGAGAATCAGAAACAGTTACTGGAGTCCGTAAAGAGGTATTATGAAAATTATAAAAAAAACTTGGTACAACAGTAGAGGTACCTTTTTGAGAGATCTTTCCCTTTCTGATAATTTCCTCTAGGTCTTCTTCAGGTGTTGCTAGAGGCAGCAGTGAAGTGGACCTCGTGTGTCTGCCTTTAGGAGCCAGAACTGAAATAGTGGATTCGCCTGAGTGGAGTTGCTAGGTGAAAGCACAATCTTCAAAGGTTATGATTTCTAATGCACCTTCAGAATCAGAAGTTCGTTTTCATTCTACCCAGGGAAAATCTTCAATTCATCCCCGGAAGCGGCGCCAGAAATGTTAGCACCATAAGTCACCTATGTATTGTGGCAGAGGTAAGCCCAGTACCCATCAATTTATATGTCACGTTTAATGTATTTAAAGAGGTCCAATGGGGTAGACTCAAGAGAATATCATTTTAACTCAGAAAAATGGGGCAGTATGCACAAGAAAATGAGGTCTTGATCAACTTCAGCCAGTAAGTTGTAGTAAAGGTGAGTAGGAGGAAGAAATTGAGGAGACAATGTAAAGGTCTACTCTAGACATCACGTCTTCCAGTAGCTTAAGGAGGAAAAACTATGAAAACAAGATCCTCTTGAATTCGAAGTTTCAGGGAACTGAAAACGCTATAACCGCACTACAATCAAACATACTTTACAACACAATTAACACAATTCATGTGAATCCTTCAATCATGAACATTCAGTATCAGACACAGATAAGATTGAAATAGAAGATGGCTTTCATTAAACAAGAAATATCATATCAAATTACATACCAAAGAACCAGATTTTCATTAAAACATTACAATACGGGAGCTTATCTCAACCATCAAACCTAACAAAATATCAAAACTAAGTATATATACTCAAAACTGTTGCAGCTACCAGGAGCGTGATCATACCTCTACATTCAAATATTCCAGTCGGCACCCACCTTGTCAGGAGGTGTGGGCACCTTCTGTCAGACAGGAGCTCAAATCATCATGGGTGTTGCAGGAAAATCTACTTGCAGGAGTACCACAGGCTGACAGTTCAATCCCCCCAGCTGAACCTTCCACACCTTCCATTTATGGAGTGAGCCGAGGTTTCAACCACCATTCCTTTTTTCATTAACTTCCTTCATCGAGATCAGGATGAGACTTAACATTCAGGGATCTACCATGCGCTACTAGTGGCCCTTTGAGTCAACCCGACACCTTGAAACCATGATGGTATCGGTCTTTAACTCACACGGTCATCTTCATCTTATGGTGCAGGTCTCATGAAATTCACACTCTTTCCTTCACGCTTACAAAGCTCCTAGTGCCATCTCCTCCTTTGCCACATTTTTCCTCCATATGACCTTGGGCTGTGACCATGGGCCCAACTCCTGGGTGCATCACAATTTCGCATTTTGGGGACCTTCACCTCACTTGACTACAAACTCCTGATACCCGATATTGCGAAATTTTCCTTCTTCAGATCGATAGTCTGATCTGCTATGCATTTGACGACCATGATTGATCCCAAAACTCCCAAAATTCACTTCTGCGAACCATCAGATCGGTTTCCACTTGTCCCTATAAGATCCACGGTCCTGATCATATCGGTATTTCATGTCTCGAGAAGTTGAAGGAATACTCACCTCCCTTCTCCTGATTTCTGATTTTGCGCTTGCCTCAGATCGACGGTCCACAGTTTTCCTCGATCCAATGACCCAGATCATTTTTCTAGTTGAGACTTCGCGAGCTCTAACAACTTTGCCTCTACACTTCCCGAGTTTCGAAATCGCAAAATGTTGATCTTTCGCCACATGCCTTTCCCAACGCCAATGACTAGGATAGACCTCATGACTTCAGACCTTTCTCTGTCATTAAACTTCGCACAACTTTATGATCGTGATCTCCTGAGGGCCACACATCTGAATTTCAAATGGAATCTCCTCTGTTGAAAACTGAACTTGCTCACTTGCTTGATTTGAGTCCATATAAGACTTCTCTAAGTGTTGCGCTTTGTGCTCATGGTTGTGGCCTGTGTAAAATAAAAAATCGGACGACTAGCTAAGAGTTTAGGAAAGCAGAAAGATCATTGACAGAGGTAACAGAGATAAGTTCTTAAAAAAAAAGGGGCAAACAAATCGAATTTGTCGGCCGAAGAGGAAAATTTAAAGACATGTCCTACAAAAGAGAGAAAAACAGGGCATGGGCATAGACTCGGGTATAAACCACTAACCCACAGGACCCCGACAAGTTCATGTGATAACAATTTCAATAAATCCTAGTCACTAGGAGGTGGAATTCCCCAGGTTGAATCATTGATACAAATCAAGAAAATGGAAAAGAGAAAATAAGGAAGATTTCATACCTGATCTGTGATATCTTTTAACTTCATAAGGTGATCAAAGATTATTTCTCCCTCTACCAAATTCATAGAATAGGCATATTATTTAGGTACAGTGCATGTCTTTTAGAGGTATCGTATATATACTTTAAAGGTCCCTGCTGGAGGAGATATTGCTAGCGGCGCCTGCAAAGATCATATCACTGTTGTTGATGTTGGAGAAGATCGTTGCTTCTCATTGTCATGGAGCATATGTGTGGAGAGGGAGAGTAGAGAATCTTTGTGAGAGATGTAGGAGGATGACAGTTAGGGTTTAAACTACTGAAAAGAAAGTTGCAAAACTTGTTGTTATTCAAACATTTAGAGAGGTCCCAAAACGTCAAATACGGGGAGCCTCTCAATGTTTTTTGACGAAATTTACCAGTTCTTCTCCTTTGTTTCGACTTGCAGAAGGAGTCGCGCTACTCCTCCATATCTGGAGTAGGGTTATTGATTATCCAGATCTAGAGATCGTTGCTCGTCCAGATTGTCCATATCGCCTCCCTGGTAAAGTTTCCATTCTTGTGTTTGAATCGTTGTTTCAAATTTATTGTGTGTTTGTTGCATTGAATGCCTAGAAGGAGAAGGAGTTTGCATGGATGGAAAATCCACTTGCTGAAACTTATCTCAATGAAGCCAATAAATTGGATGGCTCGAATTTCTTCAATTGGAAATTCAAGATGCATACCCTGATAGAAGGTTATGGTGTGTGGATTATCGCGAAAGAAGATGAAGCATGACCCGATGCAGATGCAGGTGCGACAATGGCAATGATCCAATATTGGTATAAGCGGGAGAACAAATCCAATGTATTATTGAGAATGTTTGTTAAAGATAACATAATTATGCACATTAGAGATGCTAAAACTTCTAGTAAAACCTGGAAAGTACTTAAAGATTTGTATGAGACTAATAACACAAATCGTATTATTTTTCTGAAGAGTAAATTGCTAAGTATTAAAATGGATATAAATGAGTCGGTTAGTACTTTTCTTCCGTGAATTAAAGACATGAAATATAAATTGGGAGATATAGGAGAAAAAGTGTCAAACATTGATCTTGTCACAATTTCCCTAAATGGAATGCTAGAGGACTATCAAATGTTTATAACAGGCCTTGCAGTGAGAGAGAAAGATCTTACTTTTGAGGAACTGACAGGCATATTGTTGCAAGAGGAAGAGAGGCACATGAATTTGAAGCCTTTGAATTCATACTTAGGACTATGGACAAAGAAGAGATTCCCTAAAGGGAAACTAGGAGAACGAGGCAAAGGAGGAAGTTCATTACAGAGGAAGTCATTCCCAAATCCAAATCAAGGTATGCCATCTAATAGAAATGAACCTAAGTGTTTCTATTTTGGTAGGACTGGGCATCTTGCCAGAGAATGTTATAAGAAGAAAAATGATGATGAGGCTAGGGATAAAAATAGAAAACATTCATGACATTTTGCAGAAGAAAACCCAAATTTTGATTCAAAAGATCTCAGATTGTTTGTGTCTAATGTTGCACTATTTGTTGAAACCGATGATGTTGATGCATGGTTTTTTTATTCTGGAGCTTCAATTCACATGACATGTAACAATAATTGGTATATAAACTTTAAAGAAACACATAATGGTTCCCATTTTTATCTTGGAGATGATCATTCTTATCAAATCAAGGGATATGGATATATTTCAGTAACACTTCCAAATGGTACTGTCAAACACATTCACAATGTTGCATATGTCCCTGGGATAAATAAAAATTTGATTTCTATGTCCACAATTACAAATCATAATTTGAAGGTTGAATTTTTCAAGACACGTTGTATAGTGAAGGAATTTCACGATCATTACATAATTGTTTCCTCAAGAGTCATAGTTGGAGGTCTGTACAAACTTGATGTCACCAACAAGAATCATCAAGCATTGACTTCTGCAACTATGCCTACAGAAACTCTTTGACACCAAAGGTATGGTCACATTAATTATCATGATTTTATTTTATTACAAAAACAAAGTATGGTTGAAGGAATCCCTATGTTGAAGAATCAATATGCTTCTTGTGAAGGTTGTGCATTACGAAAGATTCACATAGATGAATTCCCCTCTAATCTTGATAGGATAAAAATAGATCTATTAGAACTTGTGCACATTGATGTTTGTGTACCAATGCAGACAAGGTCGCTAGGAGGTGCTTATTATTTCTTATTGTTTATTGATGATTACACAAGGTACACATGGGTGTATTTCCTTAGGAGAAAGAGTGATGTTTTTGAACATTTTAAGGAATTTAAAAACATGGTGGAGAAGAAAAAAACAAATTCCATCAAAATCCTCCTCTCAGATCAAGGGGGAGAGTACATATTAGGGAACTTCATCAAGTATTGCAAATATCATGGAATAGTACAAAAATTTATAGTACCCCACACTCCACAACAGAACGGAGTTGCAGAAAAGAAAAACAGAACTCTTGTGGACTGTGCACAATGTATGATGAAAGGTAAGAATATCTCAAATGATTTTTGGTAGGAGGTCATTAGCACTGTTGTTTATTTAAAGAATAGAAGTCCAACAAGGTGTCTTGATCATAAAACTCTTTTCGAAGCCTTCTATGATTCTAAACCAATAGTTAATAATTTGAGGATATTTAGGTGTAAGGATTTTGCACACATTCCAAAGGAGAACAGGAAGAAGCTTGATTCTAAAGCTATCAAATGTATTTTTATAGGGTACTATTCGGAATTTAAAGCATATAAATTGTTGTGTCCATCTACTCACAAAGTGTTTGCAAGTAGAGATGTAATTTTCCATGAACAAGAAGAAGGAAACAATGAAGACAACAGTCATGAAGGATGTCATGTGTTTATTGAAGATGAAGAGGTCAAAGAAGAGAAGAACTAGCAGGAAAAGGCACCCAGTGACATGGATACATCCAGCAGTGAAGAAGAATCTTCACAAAACAAAGAAGAAGTCACCAACCAATTGAGAAGATCTTCACGACAGGTTCATCTACCTGAAAAATATAAAGATTATGCCCTAATGAGTAATATTTCAAATTTCATAGAACCCATGATTTTTAATAAAGCTAATGAACATGAAGAGTGGAGAAAAGAAATGGAGGAAGAATGTGACTCTATAATGAAAAACAAAACTTGGGAATTGACTGAATTGCCTAAAGATAAAAAGCCCATAGGATGTAAATGGATATACAAACTTAAATTCAAAGAAGATGGTAGTATAGATACATATAAATCCAGATTAGTGGCAAAAGGGTATTCACAGAAAGAGGGCATTGATTATGCAGAAACATTTGCACTAGTAGCTAAATTAAACACTATAAGAATGTTAATTGCATTAGCTACAAAGTAACATTGGAAGCTTCACCAATTAGATGTAAAATATGCTTTGATGTGGGAAAATTGGTCTTGGAGAATTTGAATACAAGAATTGAGAGATCTAATGTTGGCATTGATATTCTTGGTGTCCCCATTCTTTTCTAGGTTTCCATCAACCAATGCATTGATTTCTTGGGCATGGGTGGTGGCCATTTGGAAAAATGGTCAGGAAAATGGAATAAGGGTGGAAGCAGGGGGGCGAGAGGGGTGGTTGGGACCACTAATAATAATTTTTCCAAGTGATAGGTACCACTGCAATTAGGGAGAAAAGGGGAATCCAACGAGATAGGGGCCAAATAAGGACTTCGAAAAAGGGGTCGGGTCCATGAAAAAAAATGTATTAAAAATTATAGGTGCCACAAGAATTAAGGAGAAGAGAGGAATCCAATGGGGTAGGTCCCAAATAAGTGTGTTGGTGGGACCACTATACTCTTTTTTTTTTACTCCAGCGGATTTATACTCCGATCTGAAGAATATTGCAATGTTGAAAGGCCCAAATTCTTAACAGGAAAAAATGTGTAGTAATTTCACAACCAGAATGCAGGAGGTAAAGTTGCATGATAATAGATATTGTATGTTATGTGTCTATTTATGTCCCAAGGGTTAAGGTATTCATGGTTTCTACAGACAATGGTTTTCCCTATGTTATAGCTCTCTTATATAGTGTGGGGTCCAACAGTAGTACTCGGCCCAATATCTCAAGGCACCAACTAAGAAGGCTAGACTATGCCCTTAGCCATACTACCCGACTACCTAGATACTAGAGAGTATCTTCTCGAGTGTTTTCTTGGTGGCACTATAGCAGTCAGGCGGCTAATTGGTTTATCTATGGAGAGCTTTAGGATATCTACGTCGATCTATATACAAGTGATGTCTGATGCACTACCACTCAAAGGGGTACCAACAGGGGTTATAAGGGTGTCTAACAATGTGTGCTTAAGTACCACTTGTATTTCCTATGTGTATGTTTCCCCTACCTTGGATTTATGTTTTGAATGACATATTTTTTTATCTTTAAAACGTCAGAATACATCTCTACCCTGGAAAAAAATAACCCACAATTTTATGCCAAGGAAAGTTCTCTAATACCACTTGTAAGGTACCGGATCTATTGCAATAATAATAATTTATTTTTAAGGTCATGACCAAGCCAGAAACCATATTGGTGTATGAGACCCCCTCCGCCCATCAATCATACTGGTAAAGTATACGAAGGTATACATACCCTACCCCCCTATAGATTTGAACATGTTACCTCTTAGGAGGAAACACATGTTCTTAACCATTAGGCCCACTCGGGATGTATTGAAGAAACAACTTAAAAAAAGAAATATTGTAGAGAATAACAGCGGAAAAACATAATAGATGAAACCACAACACCAAAACAATACCTTTATTGATAGGAAACACTGTTCGCTTGCCTCTTCGAGGGGAAAAACTCCAGCAGAGAAGCACTCTATTACAATAATTCTCAAGACAAAACTTCTCATACCCTCTACTCTTATTTATACTAAATCTATCTACCCAAAAGAACAATCTAGAGGAACATCCTTCTAGAAATGGAATCTTCTATTAGGTCTTCTTACATTTTAATTATTCTTCCTTATTGCTAGGCCTTATTAATATCAACCTTTATTACATGGAAATATATTATTCTACCTATGTGAGGGGTTAGGGAGGTTAGGTCTCTAACACAACCATAAGTCCTTTATCAAAATGTGCCCGTAGAATTGGGGGGGGGGGGGGGGNGGAACAATCCTCATTGATATTGAAGTTATAGATGCCCAAATAGAATACAATATCCTTTTTGGACGAAGCTATATGTACGCCATGAAAGAAGTAGCATCTTCAGTAATTCGCATCATGCTCTTCCCTCACAACGAGAAGATCGTCACTATTGACCAGTTGACCCATTATGAACCTAATTAATTAGGTCACATCGATAATGTCCTTCCACTTATTTGTTCGAGCGTTGAACTTTTACCATGGTAGATGTCAGACTAGGGATCTTTCATGACCCATCCTTAATTGGTTCATACCAAGGATACACCCCTCTCACCCCATACGCAGACCAAGTCTATGTTGTTACCTCATTTGGAAGAGACATTCCCGATGACCCTCCCCTAGAGGAATCATTGAACTCCACCCCTAATCCTACACCACAAGTTCTTCCTGAGGAACCCCCCTTACAATCTTCCTAAGAGGAATTATCCGACAAACCACCTCCAATGGGTCCACTCCCTATTTGGAAAATGGTCCCACAAGTCATTACCCAAATTCCCTTATTTTATCCCCTCCCTAGAGTAACAACATACCATGTTTTTGCTACCCTCACATTACCAAATATGGTGATAGCTATCCTTGTATGGTATCTCAAACCACCATCTATGGTACCAAGCTTATCTCTCTCACCTCAGTCAATGGTCTCAGGTCCACAACCAATGGCTCAACCATCCACTCACTCAACCAGTCACATAATTGGGGGCACAACTACCACTAAAAGAAACCTAGATACTCACAAAGGGGGAAATTCCACTAACCAACGAGGCGTTAAGATAAAGAAAGAACCCATGCTCCCTTCCCCACCATGCCTCCAACCCCCATGCACACTTTGTGCTACCATTGGGCACCCAACCCACCTTTTCCCTACATTTCTTGAATTGTGCAATCTCATTCAACTTCCCAAAACAACTCCTCTACTCCCTACCCCCACAGTGCCATCGACCCGAGCAAAATCCTCTTCCACAAAGATGAAGGGATTTCATACCAACCACGCATTCACCTTATGCAGGGAATATGGTCATTACACACATCATTTCCCAACTATCCCTACCTATCAGAAGAATTTAAGAGTAGTAAGTCAAACACCACTAACAGAGCCCTCTCAAGCTACCCACATTGTTACTAACACACAATCCATTTACTATGTATCCATGTTAGTAAATGAGCAGTTATGATGCCCATGTGTGTTATCTTACCAGATGGATCATTACACATATAGACTCTCAATCATTATTAAGGGACAGGTGTACCAGAGGGCTTCCATCCCACCCATTACACCACAGGTACAACCCCTGGTGGACCAAGATTTAAACAATCCCCCTCCTATCCATTGCAGCATACAGCCTCCAAAGCTCAACCTCCTTCCTTTGAACCCATTGGCTCTTTCCCTTCCACCACTTTGTGAAAAATTCCCACCAAATCCACCTAATTCCCCCGTAAGTCCCATTTGCGATATTCTCCCTCCCCTAAGTCCCCATACACCAGATTTGTGTATGGATATATGGTTCATGGCATCTAGTGAAACACCTTAATCCCCCCCATAGGTCCATCCACCTTGGATACAAATGATTATATCCAATCATCATCTCACTTGCCTTTGATTGAAAATTCTTCCATTATTCCCACAATTCCCACCTTCTCAGCCCAACCCACTGCATATCCCAATTATATCCATTGACATTTATCCTTAGGATCCCCACACCTGGGTCGATGGTACCATCACCTTCATTTCATTCGGGTACTATCAACCAACATCATTCTCTCCTCCATGATTTGTCCCAGATATATTTACCCCTTGGCATATCAACACTCATGTTGTTCTATCCATTAGGCTTGGGAGTCCTAGTAGTGTTACACCCTAGAGTAAGAACCTCATACTTCTTCCTCATTATCATGCTAACCACCCCATTATGGACTCCCACATCATGTTCTTGGTAACATTAAATGCACCTATGTATTATGATTAACCCTCCATATCATCCAAAATCAATTTCCCATCAACAATTTCATCCTCCATCCATATACTTGGTACATAAACCCACCCACGATGCCCCCACCCTTCATCAATTACATTCCCCTACTTTTACCCCATGATGTAAGGCGATACTGCATTGGGGCACCTGTTTCTGTATGTGTACTTTCAACCTAATTATTTATTTTCATCAATTTCATAGGTGTTGGCCATCATAGCCAATGGCATTTTTTACTTGGCACACAACAACCCATGTCACCCTTGGTTGGGGCATTTCATTTCATCACCATCTCTGCAAAGTTACCCTTATCATGCCCAAAAATCAGTATTTTGACCTTTCATCCACTCCTTTGCAGTCTCACTCATTCAACATAGTTAACCCAATATTTGGTCGTCCCCCTGACACTAGATCGTGTTTTATTTTTTTTTTCATCATTCCATTTTTTCCCAACCAAGGGAAGCTCTTACATCCCTTATAGTTTGATCTTTTTCCATGTCACCAGTTCATCCATATTTTCCTCCATATAGTTCCTGATACCATTTTGATCAAATTGATGTCCAAAATTCCTTTGCTTCTTGCAGTGACGCCCCCTTCCATGTCGACATAAGCACAAGTTTCCACAAAGGTGGAAGTATCTTCGCTCTCATTCCACTATCAATGAGCAGTCTCGAAGGGCACAAAAAGATTCATCATTTCTTTCTTATGTTGTCTATCCCTCTAACATTTGACTCCAATAAAGTTTCATGTCACGGTGGGTCTTACTATGCGACCGTTGCAGTTTTTAGTACACACCAAATGCCTTTGAATTTTCTAGTCCATCAATGCCTCTAAGTTATCAACATATTACACCATTTTCCATTTCTTGATTCATAGCCATTTCATTTCATGGAACCGTCATCTGTCATTATTGACGCCCTCGAGGGTGATGCAAACATCCACTTCATCAACAATTTTCAGTTACAATCATATTATTTTGGTTTCATGACACGAGCATGGATCATTACCACCTCATTTGTACACTACTTTCCATTTCAGTTTTCAGAGAACGTTGGCATTTGTTCGAATCCCCTTTTCCTCTGATGGGTCTCTCTCACTGACCCTCTTACAAGCAGCTACAACTTTCCTATTCTTATGGAAACTTCAACAAAAAGAAACAATGATGTATTTAAGCTATACGTATGCGCCTAACCTCACACATCAGGGGGCATATTTTATCACCAAAAAATTGCTCATACAAATACATAGAACGAATGAAAAAGTAGTCAACAAAAATACAACATACAACCAATAATTACAGGAGGATCACACTTAGTTTGTCCAGAAAATCACAAAACTATGCAAAACGATCATGAATTTCTGAACACATTCAACAAATATAGTGTGTGCATACCCGCACGAGATAACACAACATCAAACGCACACAGTGTGTGCTCCACACCACTGAAAATCAAGAAACCCATGCGGATGCGGAAATGCCACATTGATGATTTTGGTCGGGCCTCGACCACTTCTGGAATGAAGTGGATCTCATCCATACCCTAAAATCACCCTAAAATTCCACCTTGGGATCACTGAAAGGATGGGAGATACCTCCAAAGGCTTCCCCATTCACATTTGAAAATAGTTTTGAAATATCTATCCATCCTCCTATAAATAGATGATATTTGTATACAAAGAAGAAGAAGTTTATTGTAGTGTTATGTTGTTCAAGTCTTCTTGGAGAGCCATTTGTTCTCTCAAGAATAGTTTGAGCAAGTATAGCATAGGGAAACCTTTCCACCTCTTGGGAAGATTTTCCATGCATTTCTTCACCCTTGTCAAGTTAGAATAGGAGAGTATAAGCTATACTTTGAGGGTTTCAAGAGCCCTCACTTAGGAGGAATATGGGATTCACAAATCCCACATTTCTCCTCTTGGTGTTCTCAATTTCAAAAGACCATTTTCTATTGGGTAACCACTCTTTGTGTTCAATGTCATGCATCCTTTGTTGATAGTTGTTTAGTTCATGTTTCTTTGTTAATCATTCTCGTTTGTTTTGATATATGTTTCTTTTATTGTAGGTCCACTAACCTACTAACCATTGTTCTATTTTGTTTATCTAGTCGAACTAAGCAATCAAGGGTCCTCTTTTTTCTCACCCAAGTGACAAAAATAACCCTACAATATTGTATGAAAAAATTCAAAATTTCCTTTTCTAGAATTAGTTGTCAATTTTGGATTTTGGATTTTCATTATATGAACAAAGGGTGAGTGAGCCACCCTAGATTTTATGTTTAAATGTTTCATTGTAGGCACACGTCTAACTAGGAGATGTTGAGGTTCTCATGCACTCTACGAAGAGTACATCTCCTCGAGTAGGAGCCAAATTTTATCCCCAATTTTTAGGGATAACTAAGAATATGATGACTCAAGGCCCTCAGGTTGCAGACATGAAGTACCGAGAGATAGATGATTGATAGTGTCCACATGCACAAAAAGAGACACACTTCACCACCACACATCCTTGGTTATTCATGATGGAACTCACCACATAATCTTTCTTCCAGAAGACAATTGGTCTTTCTCCATGAGGTACAAGTCAGGTATTGTGGTAAGTGTCACTTTAATACTTGGGGTATTTGAGTATGTTGCATTTAAATATGCTTTTGATTATAGAATGTTTGCTTGGAAATAATTTTCTTTGCCTTGTTTCACCTTGGTGGTTGGCATTGTTCCCTAGTAAGTGGTCACCCTTGGGGATGGGTTTGCTACTGGGAGGTCCCCTTGACGAGTCATCGTGCCATTTCCAATCATACTTATTATTTTTCACACTTCATCCTTTTCACCTCCTTATCTTTTTCTATTTTTGGGTGTACTAGCCCAAGAAGGGATTGTACCTCATTTAATGGGAAGAAGGGACCAAAGACCCAGAGGGAATGTATATGGAAAAAGATAAAATTAAAAACTATAACCTTCTAGATGCTTTCCCAAAGAGGTCTTGAGAATGATGAAACATTTCTCCTAAAGAAACAAAGATAGGCAAGAAACAAATTCATATTATATAGACGTCCCACTTGTTGAGGGATACACACAATTGCGTTACAACCTTTTATTTACCCCTATGGAACTTTCTTTACCTCTTCCTTTAAGTGGCATTGTAGTACTGCCTCCCAAGTCTTATATTACCCTTTTGGAGTACCCAATCATTTGGTAATTTAATTAATTAATGGAAAATAAATGGGCTTGGAAAAAGGATGCATTGAAAACGAAGGTGCAACACACCCTCTAAAAAGTCACCCATAAATGAGACAATACAAACCCTTCTATGTCACGAACCCCGTGCCCAAAAGTCTTACCCCCATCCACTTCATCTTATCCACATGACTTAGAGAGGGGTCCACCTGGGAAATAGTCCTTGACTTAAGGAATGACTCACCTGATAGGTCACCTTGAAAACCCTCCCATACCTAAACTTGGAAAATTTCATAGGGTCTTTGAGCACTTGTTTAATTTGATGAAGTAGTTTTGATGCACATGTTTAGGTGGCTCTTGTATTAAATGTGATTTTACTTTCCATGATACATTTGACTTGAGACCCTTGGAGGGAACACTCATCTATCTTTGCAAGACCTTATCTGATGGATGTTTTGAAGGAACAAGCCTAGATTAGGCCTTCATGGGGGAAGAAATCCCACAGTTTGGATGCCATGAACCAGACCTTGGGGGAAATATAGAGGTTGGCCATTTTCTTTGGAGGCAAGAGAGAAGACCTTGGATCTGACACTTATCCCTATCTATCCTAATGACTTTCCTTTAGAGGCCTTACACCACACTTCTTGGGCTTGACGCCTTGATGAGGGCTAGGGTTTGTGGTAGTGATGATGATTTGATGGACACTTGGCACCTTGAGATGAGGAAGACCCCTTGCACCATGGAGAATACCCTAGTGTTTGAAGAAAATTCCTTAGGAGGCCCAACGAATTCCTCCTTATAAAGGCTTGATGTCACATTTAGGGTTTATTTTGTGAAAAAATCATATTAATTTTGCAAAGGGGAAAAATAAGGGAGGTCGACCTCCCTATTTTGTTGTTTAACCTAGTAGTTTGTGGAAATTTTTTATTATTGAGGCCTTGTATAGCTGGTGTATTCACTGGCCCGAGAACTTGTTTTTTCACCCTTTCTTATTCCTCCGCTACCTACACTTCTTATGCTACTTGATCAATAAAAGACCAAAATCATTTCATTTTAACATAACTCTCTGATGTGAGAAGACTACTTGGCTGAAATTTGTGGCCTACTTGGGCATTTGGACTATGTCTCTCTTGTGTAACATTTTTGGATGCTTTTTATGGTATATTGTTGGCGCCGACCCCCCCCCTTTCTCTCCTCGGGGATGTGCAACCTCTTGGTCTAGGATCCTTCAAACACCTGAGTCGTATCGAATCTTTGGTTCTCTATTGGAACCCAATGCAAATTTATCATAGGTCCCTCCTTCTCCAAAGTAAGGGTCCTACCAACCCCCGCAGCTCTCTTATTGGCCCTTTGAAGAAAGTTGATGGTGGCATTAGTTCTTTGTGCTAGGCCCCTTCTATCATATGATTTCGGGCTATGTCTCGGGGCTAACCCTAAAGATCACTTCGGGCTTCAGGATTTTGGCTTATTCACAACAACCAACTCCTATGTCCTTGAACTTCGAATCAACGAACTCAAATGATGCGAGGATCAACGGTCCTCATTCCTCCTTTAGATCAACGATTGTGATCTATTCGAACTCCGTTCTTTGGGAGTCTCTCGCTTGTCCTCCTCTGATTCCTTCGAGAGAACCACTTCTCCGAAATGTGTGGATCTCCTCCACGTGTCCCTTCTAGATCCAATGGTCTGGATTCACTCTGCTCTCCGCGCCTTCGCAAAGATTGCTCCTTGCTCTTGGCAATCCCTCCAGAATTATATCTCTCGGATGTTTCGATATTTCTCCACCTGTCTCCTCCTGGATATGGGTGACTCTGCTTGCCTTCGAGACTTCGGTAAGTCCTCACTCCTTGTGCATACTAAACAGTTTTCTTCCCGAGACTTAGAATGTTCTCGACCCTTTTCTGCACTCCTTGTAGGAATTCTACATGTGACAACACTGATTCTTCTGAGCTTTTTCTCAGCTCAAAACTTGAAGGTTATTAGCTCCTCTACGTCCTTCTACGGACTTTCTAGTGCCCTCCTGGAAACTTGGCGCTCCTCCTCCTAATCTTGTAAGATGAACTTACTTCGCTTTTGGTGCACTCCTTGCGCTCTATTAAGCCTTCAGATGACTCTTCACAACACTTAGTCAAGTGCTAGCCTAATGCACTCCTTGCAAAAGTCTTACTTCATCCTTCCTTGGTATTCTTCCAGGTTCACCAAGGCAACTCCTTTATCTTTCTCAATGCACACTTGCACAAATTTCTTTCCTCAGAGTGTTCAGCAACTCTGGGACTTTCCTTCAATACCTCCAACACTCCAAAATATGTTGGTCATGTGCACGCTCGCACTTTCTCAATGCCCTCCTGGAAGAGTTCGATAGAGTCTTCGGTAACTCTGTGTTACGCTTCCTCCTATGTAGACTTTCCTTCAAGGTATTCAACAACCTTGAAATTCTCCCTTGAGTCTGTGAATCATTCTGGTGTGCCCTCTTGGCAACTTCTTCTTTGACTAGAAAGAGTTTAGACATGCAATCCTTACGTCGTCTCACAGAGTTCCAAATCTTTGTTTCACACTCCTTACACTTAGCCTAAAGAACCAGAACTAATTCAACAGCCTCACATATAGAGGGTTCTATATCTATCCCCGCAAATGATTAACTATAACATACATCTACAACATAAACACACATAAATGAAATTCACAAGAAAACATCCATTACATGGAAAATGGAAAACAATGTAATATGTTCTTTTTTTCTATTAATGAAAGAATGTCAATTACAATACATGATTATGTACTTCCACTGAGTCTCGGCTCTCATCAACCTCTTGATCAAAAACCTCTTGGCTTACAATGATTTTTCATCAAACTCCAACAACCTCTACTAGGCATACAATACAAGGATTTATATAAGAGGGGCTCGATGAGATTCCCTCAAAGCTATACTAGTGGTTTCTAATAACCATTCAAAACACCTGACTAATGAGGCATATTACAATGAGTGGAAATCTGATCCGAATCAGATGTAGATCCCTCCTATCATCAGCCACTTGAGGCGACCTCATCTACCGCTTGTGCGAAGGCACAAATTGTCTCATCCAACTTGACAACATCAATTTCCTTAATTACAATTTCAATTTCGAAGAAAAAATAAGAGGGAGATGCCTCTCCCTTCTTTGAATGTGCACCAACGTGCTAACCAGCTGGTTGTTGGGTATGTGCTATATTCTTTGCATGTGTGTGTGTGTGGGTGCGTCAGATACGACGATTGCGTCTGACGATACCTTCACCTAGGGCTCTTCTGTGTGCGTCGGGCGCTTTCCTAGGTGGGTCCCAGGGGGGGCAGGTATGCCCCCCCCTGGTTACGCGTAGCGTTCGGGGCAGCGCCCCGAATTTTTTTTTTGGGCAGTTTTTGCTATTTTTAGCTGATTTGTAAATTAATCCCGGATTAAGGGATTAGGGTTTTGGTATCTACGAAATACCTAAAAACATTGTATATATTGTATGGCGAATGGTGAAATTCAATATAATGAAAGAGAAAGGTTTTACTG
>SNQJ01S0035687.1:54225-75496 GCA_010110895.2 Picea sitchensis
ATATTGTATGGCGAATGGTGAAATTCAATATAATGAAAAAGAAAGGTTTTCCCGGTTGAGGGTTTCTGGTAAAGATCTCTGTGTATTCTGTGTATGAGCCATTGATTAATTTCTGTATTGCTTAAGAATATATATATGCATTCCTTTACTTCGCAGGTTTAAAACTTACACTGGCGCGTGCTAAGGTGGAGCGATGCTCCTGCATCATACTCCACGACTAAAACAATTCATGAGCTCCTGCTCATGAGTTTCCCAGCTCTGTTGAAATCCTCTTGGATCCCAAACTTTCTCCTGGAGTTGTCCTCCTGCTCCTCTACTTTTTTTTTGTTTCTTCTGCTTCATATCCCTTATTGTTCGTGCAGGTTATCCTCTGTCCAGCTTCTCCCTGCTGACAACTTATTCAACTGACTTCAACACCAGCTCCCTTATCTCCTGTATCTCCTCTTCCAACTGCTCTACTAGTTGGTTCTCCTTACCCAGTCTACTTGGTTGCAAGTCCTCATGTTTCTCTAAGGGATGATCATCCTGATACCCCATGTTGTTTTCATCTCATGTGACACTGACTGGCCACTCTACTGCAGACTTTAATTCCACATACTCCTTACTGAATCGCTTCTCAACTATCTCTTCTGACAAACTAGCTTCTGTCAATTGTTCAGCTGGTTCCATTACAGCTTCCTCCAACTGCAACTCATGCTGGAATGTCTCCCCTGGCATGGCTATCTCCTGGAAGCCACCTTCTGGTTCTGGACTATCCAACCAATCCTCCAACATCTTCAACTCCATCTCCCACTGAATGAGCAACTCAACTGGGTGCTCCTCCTCTATTGGGGAATACTTTAATATCTGCTCCTCCTCCATGACAGTCTCAAATTGTTGTCCCTTTACTTCTACCTATGAAAAAAATATGCTAGCCTCTCCTCGGCTACTTGGCAGGAATATATCTACTCCTCCAATGACCAGAACACTCCTCTGACCCTTCTCCTCGGCGGTGGAAGTATTTAACTTCTCATCGTCTTCATTCACGCGGCTTGCAGTTCCACATGAATATTCATATGGATAAGGCCTTTCTTTCGCCTTCTCTCCATCTGGAAACACTCCTTGCTGATATGAACTCTCAGCTGAGCCATTTCTTCTCCCTTTCCCACCTGGAAAATTGGGATGTCTCCTCTTCCCTCCTGGTAGTTTACGAGATCAACTGATCCCTTCTCATTTCCCACCTGGAAATCTACGAGACCTCTACCAGATCTCTTTCCCTCACCACTTAGTTTTTCATCATGCCTCAACCACCTTCCTAAAACTTGTTGTTTCCTTCTAGAAAACAACTTCTGAACAGGCCACTTAGTTGTCCTTTTCAAAGGCCACTCGTATCTCCAGCATACCTTTGCCTCATGCTTCATCTTCAATGCTAGCTTTTCCATCTCTGCTCAGATTTCTCTGAGATCCTTGTCCATTTCCTCTTTTCTCTTCTATGGGTAGTCCTTTCCTCGACCATGATTATGACCTTTAATATCCATCTCGCTTCACCTGCAACCCACCTGGCTTTCTTCCATATGTTGCACACCTTACAATAGTCTCCACAGAGAATCACACTCTGTCTCCTTGCCTACAAAAATCAATTATGTGGCTCTGATGCCACTCTGGTATCAAAGTATCTCCTTTCACCGTCTCTCCTTTGCCTATGATCTGCAAATAGAAATTCGTCTTTGATACCACTCTAGCACCTATCCCCCCCCCCCTTTCTCTCCTCGGGGTTGCGTGACCTCACGGTCTAGGATCGTTCAAACACCTGAGTTGGATCGACTCTTTGGTCCTCTACTGGAATCCAATGCAGATTTATCACAGGTCCCTCTTTCTCCAAAGTGCGGGTCCTACCAACCCCCACGAATCTCTTCTTGGCCCTTTGAAGAAAGTTGACGACGATGCTAGTTATCTATGCTAGGCCCCTTCTATCATATGACCTCGGGCTATGTCCCATGGCTAACCCTGAAAAACGCTTTGGGCTTCGAGCTTTCAACTTATTCACAACAACCAACTCCTATGTCCCCAAACTCTTAATCGACAAACTCAAATGATGTGAGGATCAATGGTCCTTGTTCCTCCTTTAGATCGATGGTTGTGATCTTTTCGGACTCCATTATTCGAGAGTCTCTCACTTGTCCTCCTCCGATTCCTTCTAGATCACCACTTCTCTGAAATATGTGGATCTCCTCCACATGTCCTTCCAGATCCAATGGTCTGGATTCACTCTGCTCTTCACGACTTCGCGAAGATTTCTCCTTGCTCTTGGAAATCCCTCCAAAATTTTATCTCTCAGATCTTCCAATCTTTCTCCACCTATCTCCTCATGGCGATGGGTGACTCTGATTTCCTTCGGGACTTCGGTAAGTCCTCACTCCTTGTGCACACTTAGCACTTTTCTGCTCGAGACGTAGATTGTTCTCGACACTTTTCTGCACTCCTTGCAGAAATTATGCGCACGACAACACTGATTCTTCTGATCTTTTTCTCAGCTCAAACCTTGAAGGTTCTCAGCTCCTCTATGTCCTTCTACAGTCTATCTGGTGCACTCCTGGAAACTCGATGCTCCTCCTCCTGATCTTGTAATATGAACTTACTTCTCTTTTATTGCACTCCTCGCGCTTGATTAAGCCTTCAGACGACTCTTCACAACACTTAGTCAAGTGTTGGCCTAATGCACTCCTTGAACAGGTCTTACTTCAACCTTCCTTTGTATTCTTTCAGGTTCACCAAGGAAACTCCTTTATCTCACTCAATGCACACTTGCATAAATTTATTTCCTCAGAGTGTTCAACAACTTTGGGACTTTCCTTCAATACCTCCAACACTCTAGAATGTGTTAGTCTTGTGCGCGCTCACACTTTCTCAATTCCCTTCTGGCAGAGTCTGACAGAGTCTTCAGTAAATCTGTGCTACGCTTCCTCCTGCACAAACTTTCCTTCAAGGTATTCAGCAACCTTGAAATTCTCCCTTGAGTCTGTGAATCATTTTGGTGTTCCCTCCTGGAAACTTCATCTCTGATTCGAAAGAGTTCAGACACACACTCCTTGCGTTGGCTCACAGAGTTTCAACTCTCTATTGCACACTCCTTGCACTTAGCCTAAAGAACTAGAACTAATTCAACAACCTCACAAATAGAGGGTTCTATCTCTATCCCTGTAGATGAACTCTAACATACATCTACAACATAAACACACATAAATGACATTCACAAGAAAACATCCATTACACGGAAAATGGCAAACAATGTAATCTGTTATTTTTTTCTATTAATGATAGAATGTCAATTACAATACATGAGTCCAGACTGCCATTGAGTATCGAATCTCATCAACCTCTTGATCAACAACCTCTTGGCTTACAATGATTTTTCATCAAACTCCAGCAACCTCTAATGGGCATACAATACAAGGATTTATACAAGAGGGGCTCGATGATCTTCCCTCCAAGCTATACTAGTGGTGTCTAATCACCATTCAAAATTCTTGACTAATGAGGCATATTACAATGAGTGGAAATCTGATCCAAATCGGATGCAGATCCCTCCTACCTTCAGCCACTTGAGGCGACCTCATCTACCGCTTGTGTGAAGGCACAACTTGGCTCTTCCAACCTAACAACATTAATTGCCTTAATTACAATTTCAATTTCGAAGAAAAAATGAGAGGGCAACACCTCTCCCTTCCTTGAATGTGCACCAAGGTGCTAACTAGTTGGCACATGGTGAGGTGGAGCAATGCTCCTACATCAATTATGGAGCTAAGGTGGTACATACCTCTTGGAGGCTTGTTCTATTGCATGTTGATGGAATTATCTTGGTAAACTAGGGTTCGGTCTTGCTATCTTGTGAAATTGGTAAGGAAATTTCTGCACTTTGTTGGCATTTTCTTCTTATTCCATGCTACACTTGTCTAAAACCTTTGGAGGAGTAAAGGGCATACACCCTACACCAAGGTCCTGCTTATTTTCAATTTGATAAGTCATTTTACAAGGTTGCTAGGAGGAGTAAAAGGGATTACACGCTCCTAGACTTACCTTTGTTGGTTTTTCATGCTCTATGAAGTAAAAGGTATTACGCCCCTAGATATGTTGTGGATCTAACTCTTATAATGAAGACTCCATTTACCCAATAAATTCAAAGCACTAGTCTGAAAATTGCATTAGAGAAACAAAATAGTTGCATTGGATAACGTGTTTTGGTGATATATTTCAATTGTCTAAAGTGGAATCAAATTTACATGATTTAGGCTTGCTTGAGCCACTAGGGAATCTAGCTTCTCCAAGTATATTTTATTGTTGTTGTAACTTTATGCTATAGCCGTTAGAGCTGCAAAAAAAACATTCAATCTCTTACTATAACTTTCTTTTCAACCGTTGAAATTACTTGTAAACTTGTACTCTTATTCTATTGCTTATTGTCTATATTTTTTTCAGTTTACTTATCAATTTTCGTGGTTGGGAATTTTTGTTGTAGAAAATATTTTCTACAACCATTTGGCTACTCTGAAAAATCTATGAAAAAACATCATTTTTACAGCCCTAACTCACCATCAAATCTTGTGCCAAAGTATTGGGAATTTATATACTTATTTGATGCTTCATTACTCAATAAATATTTGATTCTTTTGATGGTTATTTCTACAGTAAATAATTTATTTCATTGCTGATATATACCTTTGTTTACTGCTATAATTTAGGACAATAATCTTCACTTTCTTGTCCCTTTGATCTCAAGGCAGGTATCATTATTATTTGTCTTGTTTCTGGCAAGTGTAACACTCTAGTGTAGGTACCTAAGTCTTTGGAAACCATCCTCCATCTGCAAGACTCTCTTCCAATCCCTTTATCTTCCTCCATCATTGACCTAAGGGGTTCCCTTCATTATTTATCCACCCTCCATCTCAATCCCTCTAGGGTCACCCAATATTCTCCCCTTGTGTAGGATTTCTTCTTCACTAAAGCGAGAGGAGTACCTATCTAACTTGACAGT
Organism: Picea sitchensis; assembly: GCA_010110895.2. Lineage (NCBI taxonomy): Eukaryota > Viridiplantae > Streptophyta > Pinopsida > Pinales > Pinaceae > Picea > Picea sitchensis. The sequence continues at coordinate 59,237 of SNQJ01S0035687.1, forward strand.
GGGTAAGTATTCTCATAGTTGTCTCATAGGTACACCAACCTACCATCATAGGTTGTCTCATAGTGGGTAGGTATTCTCATAAGTGCACCAACCTACCATCATTCACTATGTAAAAAAGTGTATTGATAATGTGATGTATTAGAATGCCTCCATTCCAATGGGAAACTCCACATATTAAAATCCCTTATATTAAGAAGAAAGTGCGAAGTTGAATTTTAAACATGAACAATGATTTGTTAGAATCTAAGTTAATGTAAGATGGGATAATATTTTAAAATTTTCATCAATTTAAAATAACTTAAATCATAGAAAAATGTTAATGTAAGATGGGATAATATTTTAAAATTTTCATCCATTTAAAATAATTTAAATCATAAAAAAAAAAAAATTAGATAAATGATATTTAAAATAACTTAAATCATAAAAAAATGAATTAAAAAATTAGATAAATGATATTTTGTATAGCCATTAACAATACTTAGAATTTTTACTATTTTCAGCTTAAATTTATCATTGCAAATAAAGTTCGAATACTACACATTTAACTTACTCCCGATATTATAATTTGATGTTATCCAAACTTGATTCGTAAGAACAAATAAAACTCTTTCCGTAGGTTAATAATATGACGTTATCTAAACTTGATTCTTAAAAACAAATATATCTCCTGTTTCAAGTTGTGCGAGAAAAATCACTTTTGCTTTAGCATTGGAAATTGCGATCAGTGGCCCACACAACATGGGGTAATACGGAATGAAATGAAAGAAACATCGAGAATGAATTGGAAATTGGGAGAACAGCTATAGCATATTATTAGTATTTCATTACATTTTTGCATAATTATTACATAATTATATAGTTGGGTTTTAGATTTAGTTTATTCTAGAGAGGGGTTATGAAATTTTTTCAACAATCTTTCACAGATTCAAACCAAACCTAAATCAATTTTATTGTAAACATTATTCACATATTGATTTTGGTATCAATTTTGATAATGACAATCTTAATAATTTAAATTTACAATTATNTGAATTTTAAACATGAACAATGATTTGTTAGAATCTAAGTTAATGTAAGATGGGATAATATTTTAAAATTTTCATCAATTTAAAATAACTTAAATCATAGAAAAATGTTAATGTAAGATGGGATAATATTTTAAAATTTTCATCCATTTAAAATAATTTAAATCATAAAAAAAAAAAAATTAGATAAATGATATTTAAAATAACTTAAATCATAAAAAAATGAATTAAAAAATTAGATAAATGATATTTTGTATAGCCATTAACAATACTTAGAATTTTTACTATTTTCAGCTTAAATTTATCATTGCAAATAAAGTTCGAATACTACACATTTAACTTACTCCCGATATTATAATTTGATGTTATCCAAACTTGATTCGTAAGAACAAATAAAACTCTTTCCGTAGGTTAATAATATGACGTTATCTAAACTTGATTCTTAAAAACAAATATATCTCCTGTTTCAAGTTGTGCGAGAAAAATCACTTTTGCTTTAGCATTGGAAATTGCGATCAGTGGCCCACACAACATGGGGTAATACGGAATGAAATGAAAGAAACATCGAGAATGAATTGGAAATTGGGAGAACAGCTATAGCATATTATTAGTATTTCATTACATTTTTGCATAATTATTACATAATTATATAGTTGGGTTTTAGATTTAGTTTATTCTAGAGAGGGGTTATGAAATTTTTTCAACAATCTTTCACAGATTCAAACCAAACCTAAATCAATTTTATTGTAAACATTATTCACATATTGATTTTGGTATCAATTTTGATAATGACAATCTTAATAATTTAAATTTACAATTATGGGAATTCAAAATTGAAATTTAAAAGAGTTTTTTTTTCTTATTTCCAAATATTAAAATTGAAATATGAACCTTTATCAATTGAAATATTTTTAATCAATTTAAAATAGCTTAAATCATAAAAAAATGGATAAATGATATTTTGTATAGCTATTAACTATACTTAGAATTTTTACCATATTCAACTACTTAAATTTATCATTGAAAATAAAGTTTGAATTAAACACATTTAACTTACTTCCGATATTATAATATGATGTTATCCAAACTTTGTTCTTAAAAAATTTATACCTAAAAATTAGATAAATGATATCTAAGTTAATGTAAGATGGGATACTATTTTTATATTTTTAATCAATTTAAAATAGTTTAAATCATAGAAAAATGGATAAAAAAAATAGATAAATGATATTTTGTATAGCTATTAACCATACTTAGAATTTTTATCATATTCAACTACTTAAATTTATCATTAGAATTTTTACCATATTCAACTACTTAAATTTATTATTGAAAATAAAATTTGAATTAAACACATTTAACTTATTCCCGTTAAATTTATCATTAAAATTTTTACCATATTCAACTACTTAAATTTATCATTCAACTACTTAAATTTATCATTGAAAATAAAGTTTGAATTAAACACATTTAACTTACTCCCGATATTATTATATGATGTTATCCAAACTTTGTTCTTAAAAACTTTATACTTAAAAATTAGATAAATGATATTTTGTATAGCTATTAACCATACTTAGAATTTTTACCATATTCAACTACTTAAATTATTCAACTACTTAAATTTATCATTGAAAATAAAGTTTGAATAGTACACATTTAACTTACTCCCGATATTATAATATGATGTTATCCAAACTTGATTCGTAAAAACAAATATAACTCTTTCCATAGGTTAATAATATGACGTTATCCAAACTTGATTCTTAAAAACAAATATATCTCCTGTTTCAAGTTGTGCGAGAAAAATCACTTTTGCTTTAGCATTGGAAATTGCGATCCGTGGCCCACACAACATGGGATAATACGGAATGAAATGAAAGAAACATCGAGAATGAATTGGAAATTGGGAGAACAGCTATAGCATATTATTAGTATTTCATTACATTTTTTGCATAATTATTACATAATTATATAGTTGGGTTTTAGATTTAGTTTATTCTAGAGAGGGGTTATGAAATTTTTTCAACAATTTTTCACAGATTCAAACCAAACCTAAATCAATTTTATTGTAAACATTATTTACATATTGATTTTGGTATCAATTTTGATAATGATAATCTTAATAATTTAAATTTACAATTATGGGAATTCAAAATTGAAATTCGAAAGAGTTTTTTTTTCTTAAACATTTATCAATTTTAAGAATTTGGGAAATTCATATTATAATTGAAATTAATTCTTATTATAAAATAATTTATCATATTTTTTAAATGTTAATAATATAGATTTTTTTAAATAGATTAAATTTTCATAATTGAAATATTAAATATTCATATGAAATTATAATTTTTTCAAATAAACATAAAATTAAAAAAATATTAAAAAATTTTGTCCAAAATTTTATATATATTTATATATATGATATCTTATTACTTGGTTAAACGCTCTATTTTTTGGGTGTTTTGGGTGAGAATCAGGTCATGTAAATTTGGATAAAATCATTATTTTTTATTGTTTAAATTGCATTTCTAAATATATAAATGGATTTAACATGCTGAAAAACTTTGAGACGTTAGGATTATACAAACTTAACCTAATCACTCAAATATACAAATCCAACCATTCTTGACAGAATTTCTAACAAAATCAAAATCAAAATCAAAAGAAAAAAAACAAAAATAAAAGTTTTAAAATTTAACCATCTTTAAACTGCCATGTGAAAATAAAAGTTAATGCACAGCAACATAAATGGAAGTAGCGAAAAATGAGGCGATTTGAGTGCAGGGTATGAGTTAAACCTATCATAAATTACACGCTCTTTCATGTCAATTAGATTTGACAGACCAGTGTCAGTAACAGTAGCGAAATAGTTATGCCGTAACATAATTAATCTGCCTCCTGGCCCGCGATTGACATCATGCCATGGTATCTGCTATGCAACATGGTACAGAATCCATCGAAATACCATAAAATATGCCTATGTATAGATTCCATTTCTCGCGGAGTGGTTCAGAATCCATCGAAATACCATCAAATATTATGTGTCTCTGTAGATTCCATTTCTCGCCGAGTAGTTTAAATTATTGTTTTGTTTTTAGCTCTAAGATACTGAAGCCATGGTGAACGGGCTTCCGCTATATCATTTCTATGCCATCCATTGTGTCGACAGCCCAGCTGGATCTGACTTCTAATATCGTAGTTTATTGTTTCTTTCTCGGTTCCTGTCGCTCAATAATTGTACTGATCTCAAATCTCAGGTGCTATCTTCCACTTCCATTGGGAGTGGGAATCGCATATTTTCTCGGCCGAAACACAAGAAGCTCCCATATTTCTCTGCCGTGTAGTGATATCCTTCTGTGAAGTGCTGAATGGAAATGGCTGCGACAAAAAGACAGCCCAGGATACTCATTTTACTTGTATGTGCCATTCTATATCCCAGTATTGCAAACGCGATCCGATCCCTGGMAACAGGTTTTCTCACTCATTCATTCCACGGTCTCACCATACTTGTCTGTATTTTSTTGTTTGTAATCCCCCAATAATTGCTCATAAATCCAAAGCTATCATGTTCTTCTGTTTGCAGATAAGAATCATAACTTAAAGGCGTCTGACATCTTGACAGAAAATTCAACAGACTCGATTGTAAGTGTAAATAGGGTTACTTTTGAGATTTCCTTTTATTGATGATTATTTTCCATTGTCTGCCTTAACCTCACACAGAGTTCTTCTCACCATGATATGATTTTGCAGTTACCCACAGGCGGTCCTGAGACTGAGCAGCACGCAGATCAAGGGCCACAGATGAATGGTTTTGAAGAAAACTGCAGCGATGTAGATGGGGAAGAAGAATGCTTGATGAGACGCACACTAGCTGCTCATGTGGACTACATCTACACTCAGGAGCACAGCCCATAAGGCTCAAATAACAGTAACCCATATTCCTTACTCCCTCCACTTTTAGTAATCCGTTAAGCAATACTTGCAGTTTCGGTGGAAAAATAGGGTTCTGGAGCAGTTCAATATGTTGAAGCCACAGGAAACCTACTAATTCCCTTTTCATGTTCACATACTGTGATTGCAATTTATGTTAACATATTTCAAATATATCACGGAATTTTCCTTTTCACAAATTTGTGCGTTGAGACTTCTGCGATCTTCGCCTGTACCTCGTTAGTCCGAAGCGCGGATTACTCTTTACATTATTTCTACTGGTTGGTTGTTGACTAATATAAAAAATAAGATGGTGTTAGAGATTTTGGGATATTGTGATCGGATTGTTTAATTCGGCGATTCTTTTTTATTTTGTTGTGGTTGAATCCAAATTTCTTGTTAACGTGGTATAGTAAAGATTTTACCAATTTAAGCATCTGAATAAGCTGCAGAAAACTAAATTTGAAGCAAATTATAATATCACTTTATTATAATATAACTTAATTTACTTGAGATTTACATTTGAATAAGCTGCATAAAACTAAATTTGAAGCAAATTATAATATCACTTGATTATAATATAACTTAATTTACTTGATTATAATAAGCTGCAGAAAACTAAATTTGTAGCAAATTATAATATCACTTAATTTAAGCATATGAGCAAATTTTAAGTAGAATTAAATTAGAATATCCTTTAATTTTCCCATCAAGCTTTTATTGAATTCTATATCAAGTGGTTTAGACTAAATTGAAAAGTTTATGAGTTTTTTTTCCAATTTTTATTTTTTAAATAAAACGATTATATTATCTTAAAAAGTCTTCATAGCTATAGATATGTAACAACTTATGCATAGATTAACAAAACTATCCAAGGACTCTCTTAGTTAATCTATCCTATTAGTAACAAAAGCAATAGGAATCATGGTATATATATATACTTATAGTCAACCAAGAAAGATAGAGGGAAGTCACTAAGGAACTACATTTATGAGTCTTAAATCTTACCTAATAATCAACGAAAACATTAACTAACGTATAAACACAACTTTACTTTAAACACYAAGTTTTCTTAATACAAGTACTATTAGATATCAATATATAGTTCAAAATCTGTCACATTTTCTACCACATACATGGGAACTAGAATAGGTGGCATGGCAAATCATAACCAAAGTCTAATTAGTGCAAAATTTAATTGTAAATGTATCCTATTTAGACCTGATAACATGACAATAAGAAAAGTGGCGCTTGACATGCTCGTTTGACAAGGAGTCGAACAGGAGGTCCAGACGACGATTGAGGGTGCTTTGGTGATGAAGTTGGTCTGCCATGTCCCGACACATGTCAAAAATCAACTGCAGATGATCCTCCAAGAATCTGCGTGGACTGAACAGTTCTGGCCCTGAGCTCACAACATTGGACGGATTGTGGGAAGCTAAAGTTGGTTGTGTTGGTGCTTCCTCGAACCATTTCAGAGGAGTCTCCTCCTCAACCAAGAAGTAATCTAAGTCTGTCCCGGTGGTCCCATTGAACGGTGCACTGAAGTTTGGGGTTGTCCCCCTTGTTGAGTCTTCTAGCCAATGAGGAGGTATTTCTTCCTCTATCACACAATCACCCAGAGGTGTCGCAAGATGGATAGGGGGGATGGCATTGATAATTGGTTCAGTCGGCACAATGATATCCTCCATCCAACTTGGAGGAATTTCTTCCTCTATTTGACAACCACCTGAAATGATCATGGGATCGGCATTTTGAGGCATTGGCTCTAGATTGCCAAGGGGACGTTGAGCATCAATATGTCAATTTTGGTCAAAATGGGGCAAGACGACATGACTGGTGAATGGGTTGGGAAGCATAGAGAGGGCCAAGGAAGGGCCTAAACGCCAACGTCGAGCTACAAAGCTATAGTAGGCTGACCCTTGTTTGGGTTTTCCCCTATCATGTGGCATGGCATAAACAAAGTAGAGAGAGATGGTGAAATGCATACACTGCTCAAGCACTAGGGGGAGAGACATGAAATGGACACCAAAGGGGAAATGGAATCAATAGGTGCAGGTGCTCGACCCCAGTGGAGAGAAAGTTCAGGCAAGGAATGAAAAGCCAAGTGCATATGCAAGATAAAATAACCACTGTGAAGTCTTACCTCCATTAAAACCATTGAGATGTCAGGGAAAGGTGCCAAGAGGACTGATTTGATGCTACCCAACTGCCCTCTACCTGCTCTGGTGAGCCATAAGTGGTGTTGAATGTGCTCCATTAATATTCCCTTGTTGTTCCGATGCACTATCGCCCTCCCAGCATGAATGCTAAGCATGGTGAATGGACTGAGGGGAAGGCTGACGACGAGGGGCTTTAACTAATCTATTTGCATGTGTGTCAGGTAGCACGAGATCGGCATGTGTCACCCCATCCCGGGGGGGTGAATCGTGTTGAGCCAGTTCCTTGCATTGAATCAGCAACTACGAAGCTAGATGATGTTGAGCATTGATAATGATAGCCTTTGTTTGAGAAGTGACTCCTTCATTAGCCAATTTGTTAGCAACCTTATTAGCCTCACGTCTTATGTGAGAGGTGATAAGAGTGAGAGAAGGATGAAGAAGGGCTTGTAAGTTATTTAGAGGGCTAGAAGACGCCAACTTGGAGTGATTTTCTCTAGATTAGTTCCATTTATGATTTTGGTTGTATGTGAAATGATTATTTTGGAGTCCCCTTCAATTTCAATGATGAGGTGAGTGAGGTTTAGATCAAAGGCTAATTGTAATCCTATGATGAGATCCCGAAGTTCCGCTAAATTGTTTGTATCATGTCCCAGATATCCGACCATGAGATATTGGAGTTGGTTTGTGTTGTCTCTCATAACCGCCCAAGTCCTACCAGGTTTTTTTTTTCCAAATATTACCTAAATTAAACATGTATTTATTACACTTCCACCAATTTAATGTGAAACTAAAATGAGAGACAAAAGTACTAATATGTAAAGTAAATGTAAGACACGTGAGTATTAATATTTTTTACTCCTTTATTTTATAAAATCTAAATAAGTTAACCATTATTTTAATGTGAAATTAAATTAAAGAAAAAAAATACTAAACACCAATAAAAATCTAGACTAACTACTTTTTTATTAATTATTATTTTTTAAATATTATTTAAAAAAATTAATAATAAAAAAAAAATATAAATTAAGAAAACTAATGAAATTATCATCATTTTCCTTGGTGATAAAGAAAACTAAACCAAGTTATAATAAAGAAAACTAAACTAAGTTATAATAAAGTTATTATTATTTATTATTTTTGTAAAATAAAAAAATTATACATAATAACATTGAAAATAATTTAGTAGGTTCTTTTTAAATGAAAATGCCCTATAAAGACTGAAATCAAAGATTGTAACATGTGTATTTTTGGATTACTCTTCGAATATAAAAATATATATTAAAAATAATTAAAAATTTTAATAAAATAAAATAATTATTAATAATGTTAAAAAATTTAAAAAGTAATTATCATTTTATTTATTGAAACGAAGAAAGAAGAAATAAATAATAATATATAAAAAAAAAAACAACATTCCTTAAAACTTAAAAAAGATCACTTTCAATTTAAAGCTTTTCAAATCTATGTTTTCATAGGAATTGTTAAAACATGTTAAGTGTGATAACAAATAAATTTTAAATAATATTAAAAGATAGGACAAGTAAAGTAAAGTCTTTAACCTATCAATAAAGAAATTTATATCTTAAAGACTTAATGAGGATGATGGTGATGGTGATTAATGTTTATTCAATAGAATTTGGTCTATTTAATATATAACACATCCAATGGCACCAAAATGATGTTTAAGTTGGTTTCATTTCATTTTTTTATAAAGTATATACTATCAAATTAAAATAAATTAAAATATAAGTGGCTATTTATATGTGTACTATTAAATGTACCACATGCATGCATACATTCAAATGATGTAGTGTATTTTTGTCATTAAATGAACCCCACACACACATGGATAAAAAGTACTTGTATTACTAAACTTCTTTCACTAATTGGTTACTTGTTATAACACATAGACACACACATTGATAAAATGTGATTGTATTAATAATTTTCTTTCAATAATTGGTCACTTGTTATTATTAATAAATTATTTTCACTAATTGGTCACTTGTTATTATAGATGATAGAATTCATTGAAATTTCAACTAAGGATTATCTAAACATTTATAGATTGGGCTTAGACTCCTATACAAATATAGCCAAAGTCACTACTATAAAGTCGAGATATCCTACAAACATATAAATATAAAATGATTGGCCCCACATGTACATAGGAAATCGAGAAGAACATTTAAGTAACAATGAAAATTGTATGCATTATACCACATCAATTGATATTAAGAGGTTTAAAATCATAAAAAATGAAAGAAATATATTACCTAGATATAGGGTGGGGTAGGGAGAGAGAGGAGTTTAATGAATATGTGGGTTTAAACTAGGTTTGTATACACACTTTAAGATCCACAATGACTTATTCATTCTGTGTTGATTCTCTTCTTCCTCTTTGTTATTCCATGCCCCAAGCCCTCTTTGTGACACATGAATCTCACATCTACATGACTTTATACAATTTCTTAGGCATTACAAGGCTCGACATATCCCCCAAATATCACATATCATCCTATTTTATGTGTTCTCTCATCAATCTAGGATCCACCCAAACATTTAACCAAAAATTTAATTAGAAATTGAGGATTTGACCAAGATATAAAAAAACTACCCAATGGAAGGACTTCTACTAATGAGTGTGATGTAAACATTGATATAATGATGACTCAAAATCCAACCTCTCTTCTACCAATATATTTGATTGGTTTTTGTTTTGGGAAAGAGAAGATAATGTATGATATGGGTAGCATGGATCCTTTTGACCTGATTGGGTGATGCAAAGAATATAATGTTTTTAGAATCTCCATTAATCTCATATCAATTTGTTGGTTAAATTAAAATAAGGAAGAAAAAAAAGGAAATAATGTATTCCATCACTTTCCATAATACTTGTCCAAGGCTTATAAGAGTTGTCTCATGCCACCATATTAAGGTATATATAAAAAGAGGTATTAAAAATGTCAAGAAAAAAAATGGATACCTAGGATATCTAGTGAAAAATGGGGTTTTTTAATTGGAAAGGTGTATTTAAGGGAGGTTTGACAAAATGATATTGGAGTGTATTCTTTAATATCTATTAAAATTAAGGGCATTCTTTAATATCCCATATTGAATGTATGTGTTATGTCATAGGTTCACTAAGTGAACTCCCTCATCCGTTGGGTGCAAGTATGCTAACAGTGAAATAAGATAGGACCAAAAAACTATACTTTGTCATCTAAGCTTGCCTCCTTTTGTAATTCACCCTCCTTAACCTTATTCTCTACAATTATAGTTCAATGAAAGAGTGAATTTCATTCAATACTTTATTTAATTCCTTGTGGTAATAATATATAGATTTTAAGGTGGCATATAGAGAAAACTGTGGGGTTCACTTGGCCCTTTATTTGAACAATCTAAGACATCTTTGGCTCCATACTAGAATTTCTTTAGACGATGCTAAGATTATTCTTGTCCTTTTCCTTTTGGATTTCCTAATTGTGGCATGTATAATTGGAAATAAATAATGAAACACAAGGACACCATCGATGCGTGAATATTAGAATTCTTAAATTCCTTCATCCTACATCTCTTTAGAGAGAAAAACTCATGACCTCTCACAAATCAAATAATTTTCAATGAGGGGATTGAGAAGGGGTCTAAATTGATCTTCAAACATACTAAATATGTTGAACATAGTACATGTGTTATCACTGAATAGGGAAAATGATATTTATAGTCCCCCCGCCTTAGTAAAAATATTGTTTGGGATTGTGCAAGCTAATGCTTCCCTCTTGTGACATGTTAGTTGTAATGGAAATCTAGAAAAACAACAATCTACTGACTTGGAGGAATTACTAGAGGAACATGAACAACCTATTAGAATATGATGTAAAAAGATGAAACATAGGAAATTAAATTAACTTATGAAATATATAACTTTTATTATGAAATATTTGTATAAATCAGAAACAAATCATGTTCTTCTAAGAGTGGTATGTTATCTTTCCTCTAAAATATAATGCATATGTTCATGTTATACAGGTTATACATCAGTTTAATATCTAAATGGAATTTTTTATTGAAACAAATTTGTACAATTGTAGATAAAAATATGTTCTTTTGTGCCACTATTTTTGCATATTTTTAAAAAATGAATAAAGTTGGTTAATCCATGAAATTATGAAGTCAAACATCAAGACTATGTTTGAGGGTCTTAACATAATCAATCAATTTATTTATTCTACTGTATATATATTAGTGTGTGTAGTTTTATTAATGATGGATATGTGGACCATATTTAAAAAACTTGTCAAAATGAAGATAATAATAGGGAGCTAGAAAAATGAGTGTGTTTTTGTTTATGCAATCTGAACCACCAAGTTCATCACTCTAAAGCTAAAACCAAAATAGCCAACTCATTCAACACATAGAGGAAATCAAAATATCCCTCTTTTTTTGTTTGAATTCATGGGAACACATGCACGTTTTAGTTATAAATCGTTGTGCACATTATAGTTATAAAAGTGCACACACATTTTAGTTCTAAAATCATGCACATGTTTTGGTTATAAAAACATGCACACATTAGTTTTACATAAAATAATAACCATGTAAAAATTTCTCACCTTGACATTTTTCAAAAGAAATATTTAGCACCAAAACCTAGTTTTCCTCTCCTAGCCATAGTCAAGGTCCCTAGACCCATCCATTTTTGTAAAAATACCTAATGGCTCCTAGGATACTACTCGAAGGTGACATAGCCTATAGAGAGGGCATGTTTCATGGTTAGATACCTTGTTCATAGTACTTGAGGCCTAGAAGCTTCATTTTCCTATGTATGGTCCTTGTTCCTTTTTAACCATGGTCTGGGGTCCTAGATGCATCACTATTACCTAAAACAAATTAATGAAGTCCATATCCCACTTAGAGGCCAAAGATCCAATGGAAATCTCCTGCGATGTTTCAATGCAACTTTCATGATGCTTCAACCCAATAAGAAGTGTTAAATCCTAAGGCCCTTTATATCCTTCCTTTACCATTTTCAAGACACAAAGACCTATAATTTGTCTTGCTGAAAACATCATAATTTCCCTTGGTAAACCACTTATGGTTGAAACATCCATAAAATAGGGCATTTTTAGTCATTTGTAGGTATTTTTCCTGGTGATTTAAGCCAAGAAGCTTCATTTAGGGCACAATGCCCTTGTTTTCCTCCATTAACCTTCATTAAACCTTGATACCTATTATCATCTCACAACTAACCTAGTCATGGTGCCACTTCCCATATCCCACTTTAAGGTAATTGATACAATACAGAGGTCATATGTTATGGTTTAGGGACTCATTCATGGTGCTTGATCCTGAGAAGTAAGGTTTGGGGATGGAGGCTCTTGTTCCCTCCCCTGACTATATTTAAGGACCCGAGACCATCCATGATGCCCAAGAGATTATAATGACACCCATACTTAACTATAATGCCAAAACATCCCTAGAGATTGGTTGTGTCATGGTTTCTATGTGTTGTTCATGGTGTTTCAACTCAAGAAGGTTAAATTAGGGCATAAAGACATTGTTTCCCTCTTAATTATGTTTACACATTGAGACCCATTTCTAGTGCATGAAAACTACTCATGGCACCTATATCCCACTTGGAGGCCAAAGTTCTCGTGTGTTGGTTCAAATATTTGTTCGAGGCTCTTAAGCTTAAGAAGCTTCAAAAAGATCCTAAGGAACCCTTTTTAATTCTTTGATGAAATTCAAGGCCTTGTGAGCCAGCCATGGTCCATAAAACCTTCCAATTCCATCCATATCCAAATACAAGGCCAAAGAAACACTAGAGGGGTGTGGTTCCATGTTGTTTCTTACGGTGCTTGATTATGAGGATATTTTTTGGGGCCTAAAGGCCTTATTAGCTTTCCTTTACATTGTTTATACCTTGAGAACTATTCTTGGTGCTCAAGACCTGATTCATTGTTCCCATATCCCTCTAGTAGGATAAATATACCCTACAATGGTCTCCTTTGGTAGGTCAAGGATGCATTCATGCCACTTGAGCCCAAGAAGCTATGTTTAGGGCTTGATGTTGTTGTTTCCCTCCCCCAACTATGGTCAAGGGTATAAGGCTATTTTTTCCCTATCATGACCATGGTTGATGCCTTAAGACCCATCTACAATGCACAAAACATATTAATTGCATCTATATCCAACATCTATATTAAATACCCCTTAGTGAGGGCTTGTGTAATGGTTTATAGGTTTTTTCCATGGCACTTGAGCCCGAGAAAGATTTGTTAGGTATTAAGGCCATTTTTTCCTTCCTTTATCATTTTTAAACCTCAAGACCCATTTCCAAAGAAAAAAACCTACTCAATGTGCTCATATCGTACTCAGAGGCCTATAAAGAACCCCTACAAAGAATTTGAGTGTTGGTTCAAGAAATGTTTCAAGGATCTTGAGCTTGAGAAGATTCAACAATATACCAAGGCACTGATTTTCTTTCCTTGACCATGGATAAGGCCCTGCAACCCATCGTTAGTGCACAAAACCTCCTAATGGAATCCAAATCCAAATTTGATGCTAAATACCCCTAGATCGTGCTAATGTTACGATTTCCAAGTGTTTCCCATGGTGATTGAGCTCAATAAATTAATTTTATGGATTAAGGCCCAAGTGTTTTCCTACCCTAACCTTGGCACTTCAGCTCAAGAAGGTTCATTTAGGTCTTAATCCCCTTTTTCACCCTCCCCTCCCTTGACCATGTTTAGGCCTCGGGACCCACATCTAGTGTACAAAACCTACTCATGTAACTAGTATCCCACTTGGATGCTAAAGAACCCCACTTGGTTTTACTCAACCATTTCAATCAAAGGAACATATAACATTCATTCCTCCACCAGCAAGATATTCATCCACAATGGAATTTCTCTTAGTAACCTCCCTCTGGCTCCCTCGTAAAATACCACTTCTTCCTTTGAGAATGATTGGTTACTTTCTGTGGTAAATTTAATGATGTATCCTTCCAGGGTAGTTTGGACCCAAAAGTCCACATCTCGACAAATCTAGTGATCCAACTTGTGAAGAGAAGCGAGCCTCTCAATCGTTCAATCAAATCTTTTCTTAACGCAATCTTTAAATTTTGGTGCTTCTTGCAACTGGTCAAGCCACTGGTAGACCTCCTCTGGGAATTAGATCCAGAAGATTTCGTATTGATCGTTGGTTGGTTCAGAATAAAATATTTTTTCCTTCAAGACCCTTAAACGTTTTTTAGTAACTCAGATTCTTGAAAGATAAACTTGTCACACCTTCTTTCCCACCATCTTTCAATGTCATATTTTAATATGTGATGTTGCATCCTCTGAAAACTCGCTCAAAATTTATGTCTCGACAATGGAACCATTTGTTGGTGCAAATTTGTAGACCGGGTTCTCGAAGGTTACCAACAAAGGTACTGTTTAGTCTATTTGTGTTGTCATATTCAACCTTCCAGAAGGGAAGGCGGTGTTACCTGAAGCACAACCGAGACTTTTTGTGATAAAGTGAATTACAAAGGACACATCATCATATCTAGCACATCGTAGCACATAACCATAATCAGGTGTAAAGAGATCATAGCATAAGGGTCCTTAGATAAAAAAAAGACAGTGAACAGTTTGTGTTGTGCAACGTTAAAGTGAACAAATGCATTGCATAAGTTGTTAGAATAATAACGCAATTAGTAAATACACACCACGAGATAGGTTACATGGAAGTAGATCAATCATTCATCCATAAAAAACCAAAAAAATTGTATGCCTGAATACTCCTTTCTTTATTATAATATCTCAGACTAGTGAACATAGAGTAGATCATTCATATTACAGCTTACATACCAGAGCCAGAATTAGGTTTCACTTGACAAACATATTCTAGCCAAATAGTTTCTTGTAAACTAGTAAAAAATATGAATATCAACAGAACAATACAACAAAAATGCATGACAATTTTGAAAGTCCCAACAACAATAACAAAAATAGCCAACCAACCCTTTATTGTTACAACCCCAATTTATATTATTCCCTTGTTTTTTCTTGATTATGTTGTTACGCTTTCTTGATTTTTCATCCTTCTAGCATGCGCTCGAAGCTTCTAGGATTTCATGATTCTTCCTCCAACTGGCGCATCACTCTTTTTCCTTGTTAGTTCTCTAGTAGTTAGCTTTGTGCCACATGGATTCCTCATTGTTGTGCTCTATTTTTTCGCAAAACATTTATGCATCCGAAAAATTGGTTCGTCAAAACGGAGGGACCAACATAATACATAATCACATTCCCATTGGGTACCTCTGATCCATATGGATATCGGTGGCCACCCACCTTTTCCAACTGGATCAAAACAGTTTTCTGACATTTTTGGCAATTTACTATTTTTAGTAGTTTTTACTTACGGGGCCATTTTGAAGGCCTAAATGAAGGTTTTTCGGTATCGAGCTCATCAATGATAGTTGAATGCATAATTTATCGACCAAAATGAATCTCCTCAACGATACCTTTCCAACGGGCTATCACACACCTAAAACGGAGATCGTATGCAAAAGTTACAACCCCGGGAAGTTGATGTACTAACTTACCCAAACGAGGCCCACATGACTTTTGGTGCTTCATCTCCTAGGGTTAGGTTTTTGGATGTCTAGGGTTTTTGGAATTCCTGTTTATTGTAAAAAGGCCTTTAGAGCCTCATTGTAATCATCTTCTTGTGAATGCGTGCTGCCGTCACATCTCTTCTCAGAGATAAGCCGCCACCATTCCAACAAGCTTGTTTCCGCTGCATTTTACAGTTTCAGCTTATTTCGTTATTGAATAGAAACCCAGTTTTACTGTATCTCTGTTATTTTGTGTTAAGCACTTATTAATAATCTGTATTCATTTCGTTCTGCTCATAAAATCTAGATCAGTGGTATCAGAGCGGTATGCTCCTTGTCGTCTTAATGCATGTCCCCAACGAGGTCGGAGTACAAAGAGTTGGGTCTCAAGTTTGTTTATCTTGAGGATAGAAGCTCTCGCATGCCCAAGCGACCTCCCATGGTAGGAGAAAAGAAATATGACAGGACAGGAGATCCTTTCAAACTGTTGATTGAGGAATCCCTCACGCAACAGAGGAACGAGATGATGGATAGT